>CBVK0100804117.1:0-10694 GCA_900067695.1 Picea abies
TCATCCCCAAATTCTTCCATAGTGTCCTCCAGAAATGACCAACAAATTTGGTATCTCGATCTGAAACTATACTCTTGGGTAAGCCATGAAGTCTAACAACTTCCTTGAAAAATAGGTTTTCAATGCGAGTTGCATCACTGGTTTTTTGACATGGAATGAAATGTGCCATATTTGAGAATATGTCGACTACCATGAACATGGAATCACAATTCCACTATGTCCTCAACAATCCTAGCATGAAATCCATGCTTACCGCATCCCATGGCCTCTCTGGTACTGGAAATGGTTGATACAATCCTGTATTTTGTATTCTCCCTTTCATGTGTTGGAAAATTGTGCATTTGTTCACAAATTTCTTAACATCTTTCCTCATCCCTGGCCAATAGTATAAGTTGTTCAGTTGCGCAAGTGTTTTTTCATGGTCGAAATGTCCAACCAATCCCCCACTATGTTTTTCCTTCAGAATATTCTGTCTCATGGAACTCTTCGTTATACACAACTGATTTCTTATGAATACCAATCCATTATGAATCAAATACTCAATCCATTAGATTTTATCTCTGAGAACTGGATTCTCGCATACTTCATAAGAGTCTTTAAAATCTACATCTTCCCTATGCATATCCTTAAGGCTATCAAAACCTAAGGTCTTCACATGAAACTCTCGGAGAATCAAACATTTCCTGCTCAATGCATCAACAACCTTGTTAGCAGTTCTAGAAATCTGATTTATAACAAAAGTAAAATTCTGCATATATTCAACCCATTTCACGTGTTTCTAGTTTAGTTTCTCCTGTCAAGTTATGAATTGTAAGGCATGATTATTGCTATACAATACAAACTCTTCTGGAATCAAGTAGTGCCTCCATTTATTTAATGCATGTATGATTGCATAAAATTCTTTATCATACGTGGAATATTTCACTTCGGCATCGTTTAGCTTCTCACATAAGTATGCAATCGGTCTATTGTCTTGACTCAAGACTGCTCCAATCCAAATCCACTTGCGTCACATCTAACTTGGAATGTTTTACTAAAATCTGGCAGAACCAAAACTGGTTGTCCAGTTATTTTCTCCTTTAGCAACTTAAAACTTCTCTCTGCTTCCTCTGTCCAATGAAAAGATTGATGTATTTTCTTGACTGTGTCCATCATTGGTGCAGAAATTCCACTAAAATTTCCAATGAACTTCCAGTAAAAACTAGCTAATCAATGGAAGCTTCTAACTTCATAGATGCTCTTTGGTGATGTACAATCTTTGATTTCTTTTACCTTCTTAGGATCCATCTTCAACTAGTTTGAAGAGATCACAAACCCCAAATAAGTTATTTCTTTCCTCATGAAAGATGACTTCTTCAAATTTATCAACAACTTCTCTTGCTGCAATCTCCTCATTACTAGAGTTAAATGTCTCAAGTGTTATTCCTCAGTCTTACTAAAGATTCGTATATCATCAAGATACACAATCACAAACTTACCAATGAAATCATTCAAGACTTCATTCATCAATTTCATGAAAGTACTTAGCACATTTGTCAAACCAAACAACATGACAATCCATTCATACAATCCTTCATTTGTTTTGAATGGTGTCTTCCATTCATCACCTTCTCTCATTCAAATCTGATGATATCCGCTCTTCAAATAAATTCTTGAAAACAACTTGGCTCCACTTAATCAATCCATCAAATCATCCATCCTCGGTAAAGGAAATATATACTTGGTGGTGATTTTATTTATAGCCCACGAATCTGTACACATTCTCCATCCACCATCCTTTTTTGGACTTAACACTATTGGAACAACGCATGGACTCAAGCTTTCTCTAACCAATCCTTTGTCCACCAAATCTTGGACTTGCTTCTTGACCTCCTCATTCTCTTGCGACGTCAATCTGTATGCTGCTTTGTTTGGTAAATTTACTCCTGGTATAAGGTCAATGTGATGGATTATACTCCTAATGGGAAACAACAAACAAGGTAAATCGTCCACCATGATATCAGAAAAATTCTCCAGCAGTTCCTGAATTTCCTTTGGTAGATCGTCTATCGAAGTACTTGTCAAAATGACTCTAGGTTTTCTCACTACATCAAAATACACGTCTTCTTCTCTCTTGAGTTCATCAAGAAGCTCCTTCCCACTAATCAGAAGTATAGTATTGCATGTTTCTTCCTTCACCTTCTTATCTTCAACTGGAAGCAACATATGTGTTCTACCATTCTCTTGTAAGGTGTACGTGTTCTTTCTCCCATCGTGAACAACATTTTTTTCATATTCCCATGGTCTCCCCAACAAAAGATGATAGACATCCATGTGAATAACATCACATACAATTTCATCTCTATAACCTGCTATATTAGATTCAACTAAATATTGTTTAGTGACTGTTACCTGATGACCTTTTTGCAACCATAAAACTTTGTATGGGCTCGAATGTCCAACTGTCTCCAATTCCTACTTTTCCACCATTTTTGTGGAGAATAAATTATCTATACTTCCACTATCCACTATTACCTTCCATACCCTATCCTTGGTATTGCAAGCAGTTCTAAACAAACTATTTCTTTCGACTGGATTCTCTATCTCCTTCTCTGGCTTTAAGATAATTTTCCTCATCATTAATGATATTCCACCTTCTGCATCTTCTACCTCAACATTTCACCTTTGCGCTTCTGAAATATGAGATTCACCTCCTCCATATCTTTTCCTGTCAGTACATTCATAATACTTGTGTCCAATCTTTCCACAGACAAAACATTTTATCTCACCTCCTCTACCTCTTCCTCTTCCTCTGGCTCGTGGAAAAGTATTTATGTCAGCAGATTGTCTTCCCTATGAACTTCCTCCTCTTTATGGGTGATTATGGGGTTTCTTTTCTTCCTCCTTAGGCTTCTACACTCTGTCTTGGGCAACTTCTTTGCCTCTACTCTGACTTGTACCTCTACCTCTTTGACTTTGTTTTCAGGTCAATTTCTGTTCAGCCTTTAGAGCAATCTGATAAGCATATTCCACATTTCTAATTGTCACCATGCTCATATCGTCCTGAATGTCATATCGCAGACCATTCATGTATCTAGCCACCTTTTCATCATCATTTTCACTATGACCTGATCTAATGTTTATCTTGTAGAATTATTCTGTGTATTCCTTCACTGTCATCCCCTTCTGTCTCAAATTATGCATTCTTTGAAACAAATTAATTTGGTAATATCTGGGTATAAACTTGGATTTCATCTTGGTGACCATTCTATCCCATCTTTTGATTCTTTGCTTTCCTTTGCAATGCTTGTCAGCTTGCATTTCATCCCACCATAGTGTTGCATGCCCTTTAAGTCTAGTGATGACATGTTTGACTTTCTTATCCTCTTTGATATCTTCATAATCGAAGTACTTGTCTAGAGCTCTAAACCAATATAGTAGCTCCTCAATGTCTAAGTTTCCTTCATACATTGGAATGCCCATCTTTTCTCTAGCACCTGTTCTTGCAACAACTCTGAATACACATTCTTCTACAGCATCTTCGACTGCAACTTCTCCTCCAGCTCCAGCCTCATTTTTTCTTTTGGCTTCACTGACATTTCCAACATCAACTGTATGTCTTTGTGTTGTCTCCATAGCATCTAATCAAGCATGGAGTTCTCTCATTTCCATTTCCACATATGGATCAGGCATTAGTCTATATTGACATCTTCTGGGCGACATTGTTCAAATCTATTCCATGCAGAATTCGAATCACAAATTTCCTTCTGTCCTATCCTTCTTACATAAAACAATGATTGTAAGCCGAGCTCTGATACCATGTGATGTAGCATCCCTACCTTAGCAGGTTTTGTATGAACTCTCGATCTAAGGATCATTCTTAATCTCCACTTTGAGTTTGATTGACTCTTTGATTCCCTACAAGAATCATCAACACACAAGTGTCTATCCACGGGTCCTTCTTAGAAGTTATGCCTGTGTGAATAAGCACTGATCACTAACTCGCATCCACGTGACCACACACTCCAACAAAAAGGTATATCAGGTTTTGCGACTTTGCAACCCCTAGTATGTGTATCCCTAACTTTTTCAATCCCAAACCATGAAAGGCTAATGAGTCCTTTGATTCCTCCCTTGAATTTCTTGACGACACCCTCGACTACATCCTGGGGCCAAATCTTTTGGAAATTTTGGATTTCACGTACCGAGGATTTGTAATGCAACAACACCTTTCAGTGATAACCGAAATCATGATGATTCCTCATCATGATCGACATCTCCGAGCTTCCCTTGATCTGACGGCTCTGATTCTATTGGGACTTAGCAAATCACGAGTTCGTAACTCTCTACCCCGAGTCACAGTGTCCTCCATGCCCTGACTTCTGAAATGGTGAATTCAAGCATATGATTAACGACCCTCGTTGATCTAGATCCAACGACCACTATTTTTCCTGAGCTTATGAGTGCTGAAATTCACTAAGCCTTAATCTCCCTGTTAATCTGTACGATCCAATGGTCTACGAAACTTCGACGATTCTCCCTCTGAGAATTTCAACCATCTGTTCAAACTTCTCAAGGACTCTTGCTCAAATACCTTAGCGTCTTTTCTTCTGAACTTTTCTTTTGGAAGGAAATTTCGAACCTCATTCTTCCTTTGAACTTATCTCGATTCTCTATCCTTCCTAAGCTTGACCTTTGCTACAGAGTCAAGGCATCAAAAGGATTCTTACATTCACTCCTTGTAGCATTCACAATAACCCTTGGTTATTTGACAGTTCTAACTCTGTGCACTCCTTGCAACAATAGTTCTTCAACCTTTCTCCTCAGTTGGGTAAGTCTAAGACTTAGACCGGCCTGGACACACCTTGCATGGATCTATGCTATACCTGCACTTTTGCTAGTATAAGAATCAATATTATCCCTCCTGAGCTCTTGTGAGATGAAACCCAGAATTTCATCAATGTGCTCCTTGCGGACTTCCACTGCACTCTTTGCAGGAATTTCTTAGGAAGATAAAAAATTGAAACTCATACTTCTCCTCTCACAAACTTCATACATTCAACATGAAATCAAAGCATCTATACACATAACATTGAAATGAATGCATAACAAAGAATATAAACAGACTGTAAGCATACCATTCAATATATGTAAACAGTAACTATGACACACCATGAAATGGAATCAAATCATTCTTATATTAATTCTAGTGCTCCTGTACATGGGTTTAATAGAAAAAACTATCTTCTTATACAAATCTTACAATCTATGTTCTCCTATTCTCTTGTTGCACAACTTACAATTACAATGAAAATAATTCCCTCTACAATACAATACATACGAGGGAGCTTTCTAGAGTTTTCCCTCTTATAGCTCTAGATATCTACTCGAAATTAAAGCTACCTAATTTACATTCATTACAATTAAATTCATCCATATCCGACAGATATCCATTTACAATCTACTCAAAATTAAAGCAATGCTCAATATCCATTTACAATCTCCAAAACATAAATGCAAATACATCCCTTCAGATATTTCATTAATGTTCCTTTATTTAAATTCAAAATGTCTTCAAAATACGCATTGGTGCATTTCCAACTGTCCTCCACTTCTGCACTTGCTTTGCTGGCTTGCTTACGATGTTCCTGCATCAGGCGAGGAATCTCAGGGTCTTTGGTTCCACCTGCTATGACTTGATTCCTAAGGAGAAAATAAGAAGTCTTGATGTAAGGCATTGGAAGTGCATATTCTTTGGGTACTCAAATACCACCAAGGGATATTGTATTTATGATGAGACAAACAATAAATTCATCCTCTCCAAAGATGTAATATTCCTCTAATAATGAAAAAACTATTGAGAGGAATTTTGAGCATCTAGATAGATTCACTCATGTAAATAAACATCATGAATTTTATTATGAGATTCCACATCTTCAAGGGGGGATCCCTATCTTGGATCAATCTATGCAATATCCTTTTGAAGCACCATCTCTCCCTCATGAATAAGTTCCAATCACTTCATCATAACTTGTACCAAAATGGCTCATAAAAACACTTGAAAGTGTTCATCCTTATGAGGTTGGAAATATAAGAACAAGAAGTTTCTCAAGAAAAGATGGAGGTGATGTATATGAAATGGATGTTTTATATGATTGTGATTTGAATTTATCCACTAACTTTGAACCAACTTCCACTGAAGAATCCACTTCTCATGATGAGTGAAAAGAAGCCATACAAAAGGAATATGAATCTCTCATCAAGAATGGGACGTGGAATTTTTTGGACTCTCCATTCATAACCAAACCAAACAACTGCAAGTGGATATTCAAGAACAATTAAAAATCTGATTGCTCACTTGACCAACACAACGAAAGGCTCATGTAAAAATGAGTTCACATAAATAAGGTATTTATTATGAGGAGACTTATTCCCCCACAAAAAAGGGGGCTATCATCCGTACTTGATTTTCCATGGAAACACAAAATAGATGGAAACTTAATCAAAATGGATGTGAAGACTGATTTCTTGAATGGAGACTTGAAAGATAATGTTTTCATGTATCAGATACAAGGATTTATTGTGAAGGGAAAATAAGAGAAAGTATGCAAGCTCATCAAATCCTTATATGGCATAAAAGAAGTGCCACGATCTTGGTATGAAAATCTATCTGAGCATCTTCTGAAATTTAATTTCCAGCACTACAATATTCATGATGCAACATTTTTTCTCAAGAAAGTTGGAAAATCTATTGTATAACTTGTATTATATGTAGAGGATGTATTGATAACAAGGAAAAATAAAAGTTATATTGCATCCATCAAGAAATATTTGAAGAAATAATTTGAGATGAAAGATTCAAAATAACTTGACTACTCTTTAGGCATTGAAGTGAATCAAAATACAAAGTACATATTCATCTCCCAAAAGAAGGATGTTGGAGAATTGTTGAACAATTTTAACATGACTGAGTGTAATCTTGTTTCAACTGGACAATGGAATGAAATTTGAATATCACATCAAAGGAAGGGAATGAATTTTAGGATGCAACCAAGTACAAAGAATTTTTGGGAAGTCTCATCTACATTACCACCACTAGAGCATATATTTCATTTGTTGTTGGAATTATTTCTAGGTTCAAGATAAAATGTTGTGAAGGAACGTTGTGAAGGACATTGGTCGGTTGGAAAAAGAATTCTAAAATATTTAAAGGGAACTCAATATTTCAAACTCAAGCACTCTAAGGTGAATGAATTCAACCTAATATTGGATATTCTCATTCAAACTTTGTTGGGGATAAAGAAAATGGAGTTTCAATTTTAAGCTATCTCAAGAGTCTTGGATCACCAACTATCTCCTAAAGATCATGAAAACATTTAGTTGGATCATTGGGTGTCTCTTGGCAATATTTAGTATTACTAGTGTATTTTGTATCTTTATAAAAATCATTTAAACTATTATATATAATAATGCATTACCATGAAAACTAATTATTATGTCACTGTGAAAGAGGGTACTATAGTGACTATGTAGTGGTATTTCTCCCTATCATACACGACTGGAATTTATTTTTGAACTATAGGTTCACTAAATTTGAGCTTCCAATTTCCTCTTGGACGTTATTGACTTTTTCGAGGTGTCTTGACACTTTAAAGTTGATTTGGAAAAGTGTTTGAGAGATTTTATGTTGTTTTGTGACATGGGGTTTTCTTCAATATTTCTTCCTATACTCACATCCTACATTGGGATTTGCATCGCAAAACAAAATAGTGAGTGTGATTATAGAGGGTTGGTCTCATTGTCATATTATTTTGGTTTGTACTAGTTTAATTCCTTGTACCTAAGGTTTAATGTTGTATTCCATGTGGCTTTGGCTCTAGGTTTTGTGCATATTGGAGTTGTTTGTGTGGGGAGTGTATGATAAGGATGCCTATGGTTTGTGGTTTGTGTTGCATTGGTTTTTTATGTTCTTTTGGTTACCATTAAATGTTTTTTGTTCAAAAAATTGGGTTTTTGGAGTTTGGAAAGTAGGATAATGATGCCTATGGGTCTTGGTTTCTTTTGTGCTAGTTTCTTTTTATGTATTTTGGTTAGCTTTCAATCCTTCACATACTCTTAGAAATAACAATTTGGTCTGCATTTGTGTGGTAGAGGTGATCCTCATGATGTTTCTCATGGTGGGTGTTCTATATTTTCCTATTGTTGTTTAGTCTTTTTGTGGTGTTTGTATTCATTGGTTCTACCCACACTAATGTCCTATGTCTGGATTTTCATTCAAGAACATGGGGGAATGGTGAATTTTTTTTGTGGAGAGGACAGTTTTTTCATTGTATTCTGGTGGTTCAAAGTGATAATTTTTTGTACTTGGGGTTTAATTCTATATTGGTGGTGGTTTTTTTCATGTCTATGTTATTTTCTATCGTAGTGGATCTTTTTTTGTCAAGAATGTAGGTTGTGTATGCACATGGGTGTTGGTTTGTTCTTTCACATGGTCTCAAATTGTTAGAGACAATGATTAAATTAGTGTTGTGTACTAAGCTTGGAAAATGGTTTAATTTTGTTGGAGGTTGTTTAGAGATTCTCTCAACCTGTCTCTACAAGATTAGAATAAGTTGGATCTAACAACACTTATTTAAGTGTGATGTATCTCACTATAATAGTATAATAAAATTATATTTTTCTGTGTGTTTTTGTGTGTCTCTCTACAATCTCCAATTCTATGATGGTGTTGCAACACATATAAATTTTAAGCCTTGATATTTACTTTATCCTTTTACATTAACTCATAAGTCAGTTTTCAAATATCAAATCAATTTTACTTTTGGTCCTAAGGCACGCATGATGTCCACCATCGATTAAATTCTCCTATTGATCGAATGATCCTTTTTTCCCTCGAAGTTTTTAGAGCTTCCTGATTGTTAAAAATTCAAGCCACTAGAGGTTGCTTCAGAGCTTCATGCTGCAGCCGTTTCACTATGTCACAACTTTTAAGTCCTGATGTCTCAAAAGTGTTCGAATGATCCTACTCATAGTACACATGTACCTCCCTAAAACTCTTGACACATCACTACAGGTAATGGCTTGTTGGAAAATTAATTTGCTAATACATGAAACAGTAAATGCTAAAAAGTGAAACCTCAATTAATTAAGTTAACCTCAATTAAAAGTTAATTAATAAATTCTCAAATTCAGAGTTCGGATATTCTCCATTCATCACACTCTAAATTCTTGAAGTTCGAAATTCCGAAATACCTTAAACACTAAGTAGGGTTAATTAAAATTAAAGATAACTATTCAATGATTAATCACTTCACAATTTCGAGTTTCGGGAATCCTATATCGAGCTATTATCAAATATCCAAAGTTCGAAAACTCGAAAAAGATTAAAGAATAATACAATCAATTAATGGGATAAATGCGATTATCTCACAATTAATTTTTCACTAAATCGCAGTTCGGGAAATTTCAAATCTTATTCGTCCAAGCTCCCAATCGCGAACCACCAAATATTAATGGCATTTATAATGGATCAACGAAAATAATTTCAATATAGATTGCATATCACTGCATAGATATTTTCATTAAGATAAATGAATGCATCGTTAGTAAAGTATTCGCAAATAAATACAATTAAGATGAATAAGGATATTGGATTTTGAATTATATTTGCATTCCTACAGAACAACAAGTTTTAGCAAGCTAAGAAGTTTACGTGTTTCCCTGTAACAGGTAACACAGTTCTGAGCTCGTAGTATCACGACGCCGTGAAAAATGGCTAAAGTAGCTGGTGAGAGCATGAACCCAAACAAAAATGTTGTCTTAGATACTTCATTGAGAGCTATAGATACTGTGAAAACCTAGATGTAGGTGTTTGATATTATGCAACATGAGTTGATAAACTACCTAGAGGATTCGGAAGACAAGGTGATTGAAACCCATGCAATAAAGATTAGGGATATAGCTCAATAAGAGTTGCACAAAATAGATGCATGAACAAGGCTCATGTCGTACAATGAAATGATAGGTTGGGCCATAGATAACGTTGGCACTGCAACCAGGAGCATCTACAATTCCTAGAAGGTGGTTGTCGGTTCCTTTCGACCAAAGCATATACAAGTAATGTATAAATTATCCCCTACTTTTAAATACAGTTACAACACTACTTTCATAATGGATTCTGAAAAAGTGGAGTGCATGCAATATGCAAATCACTACCCTGACATAATCAAGGATTGGTGGGGACACCCTAAGAAATTCAGAGCAGACACCCATGGAATATATGCAACAACATCATTAGATGATCATATTATTTATGTGGCTATGTTTTTGTGTAGAATTTTCAGGAGGAAAGACTTTGCTCACTTCCTGTTACCATGGGTACCAATCATGCATGAAGTAGTAGAGGGATATTCTTTCAAATAGGTTAAGATATTATCGGACAATTTGACCAAGGAAGTCATAGAGTATCAGTCATTGAAGGCCAAAGGGAAACCTACCCCTTTCTACATGTCATCATACATTATGGATGTCATTTTTTTTATGGCACCTTTTCCTTTGATGAGCTAGAGCTGGACCTCGACCAACGTCAAGCCCATCCATTTCTATCACTCCACGCTCTAGGAGGAAAAAGTCAAAGATTTATTTTATGAAATTTGTCATTATGTAGTGGTGTCGATGCATATCACCCTCTACAGTTTCCTGCCTCCTAGGATTTC
>CBVK0100804119.1:0-12617 GCA_900067695.1 Picea abies
AATTAATTAATTACTCCTATTTCCCTCACCCACCTAAAAGCATTCCTAGAATCACTCCTAGGTGTCCCCATATTCCCTTACACAATTTAATGATTGACACCCTTACTAATTTACTAGTTGAGTTCAATTTACAAAGTTCTTAAATGCAAGATACCTTACTAAGTTAGTCATTCTGTTTTTTCCTTATGTTTTCCTTTCTCTTTATGTTTCCCCCTTTTACCTTAGTTTCTTAATTCTTTTAAATTCCCTCTTTCCCTTTTCATTTAAAACTCAAATTGGCAAGTGTAGAAAATTATCTTTTCCCCCCTTTTTCTTTTTAATTAATGAATTTTTAATTAGCATATGTAACAAAACAATTATTTCCCCCTTTTCCCCCTTTTAAATTTATCCCCTAAAATATTTTTATAAATTAATTGAATTGCTTACCCCCTTCTCGTCGCACGATTAATGATTATTATTATTATTATTTATTTATTATTATTTTTATTTTTATATAAATATATATATATTTATCACAAGTAACCCTTAGACCTAGATTTTATTTTCCTAGGTTGGGCAACATTTTATTAGGGAAAATGTTTTAAATCTTTCTCATCACCTCATTCGTTCTAAGGCCATCTAGGTTTATTCATTTATTATTTAACAACGTGACGTGCCCTTCAAGATGCACTAGGTGCTCCAAGGGTGACACTCACCTCATTATGTTTCCCTTGCGCGACATGCCCTTCAGGACGCACTACGTGCTTTAAGGTTGCCACTCGCCTCTTTCCATTTTTCTTGCGTGACGTTCCCTTTAGGACACACTACGCACTCCAAGAGTGCCACTAGCCTCTTTCTATTTTTCTTGCACGATATGCCCTTCAGGATACACTACATGCTCCAAGGGTGCCACTCGCCTCTTGACTGACTTGGTAGACATAAAAAACCCTTAGAGTAAATACTCCGTGAGGTGATATTGTGGGAGACTAAGGGCCCCTAAGGAATAAGTCCCTCTCCTTATTGCGTTCCCCTTAGAATCATCGTGAACGGTTGTCGCAGTTTGCCCTCACGACATCATGGGTCTTCTCGAACTAGGTAGTCGTTAACCTACAGTTCGATCCATGGTGGGAGTGCTAGTAGGTTGTGGTAGGGTTGTTGTCCACACCTCTCCCTCAACGTCTCTAGTAGTCGTGCATGACCCCTCTACTCCACATGTGAGTTTGGTCGGCAAGCTATCGTCAGCCTGCATCATCAATGAATCATGTAAGAAGAAAATCCATAATCATAACATCTAATCAGATACACATATGTCATATATATACAACAATCAAACCCGAATAGTCCACACCCTGACTCGATCCAAAGTCCAAGGGTTTTGTCGATGCCTTAGCATCCTCGAGGTCCAAATCCTGCACACTCATGAGAACCGAGTCAATAGAACGTGTCTATGCCAATACAGTAAAATAACATGTCATCATATCCATAATGACGCATAATCATAATCAAATGCCCAATAGTATAATAATCCAGATCACTTGCAAGAAAGTGTCCTCAAAGAATAAGTTCGCTTAGTGTGCGCAAGAGCGAGATGTTACATACACCCCCTCTTGTTCTAAACTTCATCCCAAAGTTTCACAGTATATAAGTGCCAAAATAATGTGTATCACAGTATCATAAGTCTATCTATCAAACAAAAAGGAAATTGTTGGTGCATATCATATGCATCCTCCCAGGTTGTCGAGTGTGGATTATAGTTGTCCCATTGGACCTTGACCTGATCTATTGTTCGACGCCGCAGCTATTGAATGCGATGATCTAGAATGAGGATCGGCTCATCCGTGAGTGCACCCCCATCCGACACCTGGAAGGTACTTAAGCCAAAACATGTGTAGGATCACTAAAATAATGTCTCAAATAGAGACGTGAAAGACATCCTGTGTCTCCCTCAAAGAATTAGGCAAGGCTAGTCAAATAGGCCATGGGCCTTCTCCTGTCTACAATCTCACAGGATTCCACGAACCTAGGAGATAGTTTAGGACCCTTTCCAAACTTGATCGAACTCTTATGCGGTTTCACCCGCAAGAATACTCGATCACCACATCAAAACTACAATCGACGCGATGCGCATCAGCATAACTCGTATGTCGATCCTAAGCTTCCTTGATCCTTTGTCTTAGTTTTCAATTGATATTCCATTCTTCGATTTCTTTCAATCCCACTAGGACCCCATCCTCAAGCTGATCCCAACTCAAGACATCCGACACGGTTGCCCATAAAGAAACTCGAAAGGAGCCATCTTAATGGTGCTTTGGTAACTGTCGTTATAAGCGAATTCTACCAGTGGCAGGAATTCTTCCCAATGCTTATGTTGGTCCATCATGTACATGCACAACATGTATTCCATGGTCTGGTTTGTTCATTCAGTCTGCCCGTCCCTCTCCGGGTGATACACAGTACTAAAGTTAAGTTGGGTTCCCAAGGCCTCTTGGAAACTATTCCAAATCATCCAGTAAACATCGATCCTCAATCAGATATAATCCTCTTAGGCATGCCATGCAGCCTCACCATCTCACTAATGAAAACTCTAGCTATGTCAGGTGCCTAATACGTCATATGCACAGGTATAAAATGATCACTCTTCATCAGAGTGTCTACTACCACAAAAAATGAGTCATGTGTCCTTGTCGTCAATGGCAATCCAACAATGAAATCCATCGAAATGACCTCCCATTTCGATTCTGAAATAGTGTGTGGTTGTAGTTATCTTGTTGGGTGTCTATGTTTATCCTTTACCTACTAACATTCTAGACATATGGCCACATAGTTAACTATGTATGCCTTCATTCCTTTCCAGAAGAATAAGGGTTTAAGGTCCACCCTCATCTTCGTGACTCCCGGGTGAGCCATGTATACTGCTTGACGAGCCTCGTTTAGGATCAAAATCCTCAACTCGTCGTTCAGTGGTATGTAAATCCAATTTTTAAACCTCAATAATCCATCTCCATTAAATGTAAATCCTTCAAATCTTGGTACCATCATTGTGTTTTGTCCAATAAAATCCTTGACCTCTTTGTACTAGTCATCGTTGCACTATAAAGTTAGAATATTTTCACGTAGATTCATCTAAAGTGGAAAGACCGAAAAGATGCATGGTCTCTGACTCAACGCATCTACCACTTGGTTCGTTGTTCCTTTTATGTAAGTAATATCGAAGTCGTACTCGCTAAGCAATTCCAACAAACGTCGATGTCGCGCGTTCAGGTCGCTTTGCATAAAGATGTGTTGTAGTCCATAGTGGTCCGTGGTTAGTTCAAAATTTCTTCCAACAAGGTAGTGTATCCAAACCTTCAAGGCATAAACCATTGCTAAACACTCCAAATCATGTCTCGCATAGTTCTCCTCATGCCTTCTCAACTTCCTTGAGATGTAACTAATCACTCAACCGTCTTGCATCAAGTCTCCGCCTAAGCCTTCCTTGGATGCATCAGTGCATACCAAGAAATTTGCGTCCATGTCAGGGACCTTTAGTATCGATGTCATTGTCAACAACTCTTTGAGCCTTCGAAATGCTTCCGCGCATTTCTTGGTCCAACAAACTTCTTGTTATTCTTCTGCAATTTCGTGATCAGATTTTCTATCTTTGAAAATCCCTCGACGAACCATTGATAGTATCCTGCTAAACCCATGAAGATACACACTTCCAAGAAATTCATCAGTGTAGGCCATTCCATAATAGCCTCAACCTTTGTTGGATCCATGGTGATACCTTCACTGGAGATGACATGGCCTAAGTAGTGAATCTTTGATTGATAAAACAAGCATTTGCACAACTTCCCATACAATTTGTGCTCTTGCTGACACTGTAATACAAAGCGCAAGTGCTCATCATGTTCCTCCTTCATCTGAGAGTAAATCAAAATATCATGATCAATACTTAGACAAACTTGTCCAAGTACTCGAAAAACACCCCGTTCATCAAACTCATAAATACCCCTGGGGTGTTTGTCAGTCCAAACGGTAAAAAAATAAACTCATAATGTCCAAAACTTGTTTTAAAGTGGTCTTAGGGACGTCATCCTCCTTGATCTGTAACTGGAGATACCCTAATCGCAAATCGATCTTTGGAAACACCATTTCACCCTTCATCTGATCGAGCATATCATCAATCCTCGGCAACGAATATTGATTCTTGATCATTTCCTTATTCAATTGATTGTAGTCAGTCTAGATTCTCTACGGCCCATCCTTCCTTCGTATGAAAATAATAGGTGCGCCCCACAGTGACACACTTGGATCTATAAGTCCTAGGTCCAAAAACTCCTTCAGTTTCTTTCTCAACTCCTGTAACTCCGAGGTCGACATCCAATAAGGCATTCTAGCTATCGGTTCAGTCCCCGGTTTTAGTTCTATGGTAAACTCCAATTTCCTCTCCGACGACATCCTAGGTAACTCCTCTGGAAAGACGTCTGCAAAATCTCTCACCACTGGAAGGTGTTCTAGACCTTCTGCTACTCCTTTTTCATTTAACACAAGGATCGCATAAAGATTGCATCCCTTGTGCATGCTCTTTCGTAACTGCAAGGAAGAGATAAACCTCAGGGAAACTCCCTGGTTTCATCCTACAATCACGTGTCTTTGTCCCTCATCATCGACCAAGCTCAAATGTTTCTTATTACATTTGAGTATCGCCTTATGCAATTCCAACCAGTCCATACCGATCACAATGCCATAAGATTTTAAGATCATGACATACAGATTGGCCCTGGTGACAAAATCTCCCAGGTTAAGGGTACAACCTGTAACCTTGCCTCCAACCTTCTATTTGGCTCCTGAAGCCATCTCTACAAAGCTAAACTCATCTTGTTTGACTGCCTTTACCTTAATACTTTTTAGCATTGCACCAGAAATGAAACTCTCAGTAGCACTAGGATTTATCAAAATACTAAGGGTCTGGTCAACAACGGTACCTAACGTCTCAGGCATAGTCAACTGGTGCACTACCTGGCATTTATTCACAACTGCATGAATCTGATGGGATTTTCCCAAATCTCCCACGGTAGTGGGTCCAGCTGATCCATATGCTTCGACCCCTTCCTCTGGGCAGTAATGCTGGTGATGTGGCTCCCCACAACCCAACACACCTTCTTTGGTCCAATATTCTTGGTACCCGAAGTAGAAGATAAATTCTAACAATAAGGCCAAACTTGAAATTCTTGACCTTAAGTTTCTTGGTAATTTGGTGTAGAGCATACTGAAGCAGCTCCAAAATGGGCCTTGTACTCGGGCACCATGCCACTGCCTTGTCACAAGTCGTCGAACTCGTTGAGCTAACGCTCAACAAATTCCTCAGAAATATAGCTCTCCTAGAACCGTTCCTCGAACATTTCCCATGACACGTCGTCGACAACCATGTTCAAATGTGGCAGGAGCATCCTCCGCCTTAGAAGAGCGCTCCCCTGCAGTTGAAATACCACCATGAGGACCTTCATGCTAGAGGTCGTAATCACAATGAGTGAAGCACAACTCCTTGTTCTACAACCGTGCCTCGATGACACACCTGTCTACGACACTCGTGGACTCGAGGACTCAATTATCTCAAGTTCTCGGTGGATGCTAATGGTACTGGCTAGGATGCGCTGTGGACCCTTAGGGGTACAGGTGCCCTAACCTCATCTAAGTACAGGTGCCCTGGCCTCTGAGGCATTTTCTAAATGCAATCGCCACATGGACACATTAAGGTTCTTAATTAACACAATGGTCAATACTCACGGGTTTACTACAGTGGAAATCCTAGCGATTAATAGTCGCAGGGTTGAACCTGCTCTGATACCATATGTAACAACCCAAATCATTATGACTACACGTGCAACATAAATTGCAATTTTTTTTTTGGCAGGAAGGAAAAGACAAAAGCAGTTGAACCACAAAACCTGATGACGAACACACACGTGTAGGTCAGGCAATAGACATCAATGATTCAAAAACTAGCACAATGAGCAACTGGGTTAAACATGCGTAAATCAACAGATAGAAATGAGTACCCACCTGACAAAGGACAACATCCACCATCCCGACACAACGGCCTCGATGGCCAGTAACTAGAATCTTGGTGGTGCGCAACCAAGCACATGAAGGCGTTACATCCCAAGTGCTAACAACAACTTACAATGATCAACGACACCCACAACGGGAGGCACCGACTCTGACCAAGTTATCATTCGTCGCTATCCAATAGGGTGTGCCATGAGCCCCTCATCTGGAATCATGTCATCCCTAGGTTATAGACACGACAATAACCATGACACAACATAACCTAACTAGACCAAGGACTCAAGAAAGTCCATCACACTAGTAGCTAAAATAACTGACAAGAAGACTATGCCCCCGCACCCCAAACAATAGGTCGACAAGACACAAATGACATTGGTCAAATGAATTGCACACACTATTAAATGACTCCATCACAACCATATCCATAACTGTTACGCAAGCTATCTAAGGGTGAGGAGTGAATGATTATAACCAACAATCCTATAACTCAACAATATACTTGTCTAAAATGATATCCCATTAATTTCATAAAAATCAACAACAACTTGTATGTCATTTATTAGTAATAAAAGTTATTATTTCCTTGAATAACAATACCCCTTTAATTCCTCAATCTCTAATCACTCAAGGGATACTTTAGAGAAAGTAATTATGTATTATCTCATCCAAGATATACTACTCTCTACCACCCTTAGATATTGTAGATCTTTGTCGCAAGTTAGCTTAATATTTCATAAAATTGCTATGCTACTAATAAAATAAAAACTGCACTAACCATTAAGGAAATCATTGCACTGGATCAAAATATCCATTTAACCATCAATGCATCGTTGTTTAATTTTCCTAGGATAATAAGTAAAACAAAAATGAATTCAACAACCAGTTAAACTAAAATTTTCTGACATATACATGCTAAAGCAATTGCCATCTAATCCCTATCTATGTCTAATAAATAATTAGAGTGTCGTCTATATGAAGGTTGTTTGGTTTCCCTTCTGTTTACATTATCAATTACCTGTTGGTATCATTAAATACACCAACTGTCCATTAGGTATGTAATTACTCAACAACTAAAGTTTGGTCTCAATAAAGGAATCACAGGCAGGAGGTAACTCCTCTGGAAAGACGTCTGCAAACTCTCTCACCACTGGAAGGTGTTCTAGACCTTCTGCTACTCCTTTTTCATTTAACACAAGGATCGCATAAAGATTGCATCCCTTGTGCATGCTCTTTCGTAACTGCAAGGAAGAGATAAACCTCAGGGAAACTCCCTGGTTTCATCCTACAATCATGTGTCTTTGTCCCTCATCATCGACCAAGCTCAATTGTTTCTTATTACATTTGAGTATCGCCTCATGCAATTCCAACCAGTCCATACCGATCACAATGCCATAAGATTTTAAGATCATGACATACAGATTGGCCCTGGTGACAAAATCTCCCAGGTTAAGGGTACAACCTGCAACCTTGCCTCCAACCTTCTATTTGGCTCCTGAAGCCATCTCTACAAAGCTAAACTCATCTTGTTTGACTGCCTTTACCTTAATACTTTTTAGCATTGTACCAGAAATGAAACTCTCAGTAGCACTAGGATTTATCAAAATACTAAGGGTCTGGTCAACAACGGTACCTAACGTCTCAAGCATAGTCAACTGGTGCACTACCTGGAAGTTATTCACCGTTGCATGAATCTGATGGGATTTTCCCAAATCTCCCACGGTAGTGGGTCCAGCTGATCCATATGCTTCGACCCCTTCCTCTGGGTAGTAATGCTGGTGATGTGGATCCCCACAACCCAACACACCTTCTTTGGTCCAGTATTCTTGGTACCCGAAGTAGAAGATAAATTCTAACAATAAGGCCAAACTTGAAATTCTTGACCTTAAGTTTCTTGGTAATTTGGTGCGGAGCATACTGAAGCAGCTCCAAAATGGGCCTTGTACTCGGGCACCATGCCACTGCCTTGTCGCAAGTCATCGAACTCGTTGAGCTAACGCTCAACAAATTCCTCAGAAATATAGCTCTCCTAGAACCATTCCTCGAACATTTCCCATGACACGTCATCGACAACCATGTTCAAATGTGGCAGGAGCGTCCTCCGCCTTAGAATAGTGCTCCCCTACAGTTGAAATACCACCATGAGGACCTTCATGCTAGAGGTCGTAATCACAATGCGTGAAGCACAACTCCTTGTTCTACAACCGTGCCTCGATGACACACCTGTCTACGACACTCGTGGACTCGAGGACTCAATTATATCAAGTTCTCGGTGGATGCTAATGGTACTGGCTAGGGTGCGCTGTGGACCCTTAGGGGTACAGGTGCCCTAACCTCATCTAAGTACAGGTGCCCTGGCCTCTGAGGCATTTTCTAAATGAAATCGCCACATGGACACATTAAGGTTCTTAATTAACACAATGGTCAATACTCACGGGTTTACTACAGTGGAAATCCTAGCGATTAATATTCGCAGGGTTGAACCTCCTCTGATACCATATGTAACAACCCAAATCGTTATGACTACACGTGCGACATAAATTGCAATTTTTTTTTTTTGCAGGAAGGAAAAGACAAAATCAGTTGAACCACAAAACCTGATGACGAACACACACGTGTAGGTTAGGCAATAGACATCAATGATTCAAAAACTAGCACAATGAGCAACTGGGTTAAACATGCATAAATCAACAGATAGAAATGAGTACCCACCCGACAAAGGACAACATCCATCATCCCGACACAACGGCCTCGATGGCCAGTAACTAGAATCTTGGTGGTGCGCAACCAAGCACATGAAGGCGTTACATCCCAAGTGCTAACAACAACTTACAACGATCAACGACACCCACAACGGGAGGCACCGACTCTGACCAAGTTATCATTCGTCGCTATCCAATAGGGTGTGCCATGAGCCCCTCATCTGGAATCATGTCATCCCTAGGTTATAGACACGACAATAACCATGACACAACATAACCTAACTAGACCAAGGACTCAAGAAAGTCCATCACACTAGTAGCTAAAATAACTGACAAGAAGACTATGCCCCCACACCCCAAACAATAGGTCGACAAGACACAAATGACATTGGTCAAATGAATTGCGCACACTATTAAATGACTCCATCACAACCATATCCATAACTGTTACGCAAGCTATCTAAGGGTGAGGAGTGAATGATTATAACCAACAATCCTATAACTCAACAATATACTTGTCTAAAATGATATCCCATTAATTTGATAAAAATCAACAACAACTTGTATGTCATTTATTAGTAATAAAAGTTATTATTTCCTTGAATAACAATACCCCTTTAATTCCTCAATCTCTAATCACTCAAGGAATACTTTAGAGAAAGTAATTATGTATTATCTCGTCCAAGATATACTACTCTCTACCACCCTTAGATATTGTAGATCTTTGTCGCAAGTTAGCTTAATATTTCATAAAATTGCTATGCTACTAATAAAATAAAAACTGCACTAACCATTAAGGAAATCGTTGCACTAGATCAAAATATCCATTTAACCATCAATGTATCGTTGTTTAATTTTCCCAGGATAATAAGTAAAACAAAAACGAATTCAGCAACCAGTTAAACTAAAATTTTCTGACATATACATGCTAAAGAAATTGCCATCTAATCCCTATCTATGTCTAATAAATAATTAGAATGTCGTCTATATGAAGGCTGTTTGGTTTCCCTTCTATTTACATTATCAATTACCTGTTGGTATCATTAAATACACCAACTGTCCATTAGGTATGTAATTACTCAACAACTAAAGTTTGGTCTCAATAAAGGAATCACAAGCAGGATTACCAAAAATAAAAAGATGCAGGTAAAAGCATTGTCAAGGTATGCTATCTATGAAGACACAGTCAATCAAGGGTTAAGGTGGTTTTCAAGATAATAAAACTACTGTGATAATCAATACAACGCCCAAACACTCAAAAACATACGCCCAGGCACAAAATTCGTGGGTTCCTCACAATCGTGGTTAAAAGAATGGGGCAAATCGCTAGTTTAAGGTTTCACAGTCAGCAACATATCCTTGGCAAGGAGGATTGTTGATTAAAGGGGAATGCTAGAGGAGACATCGTGGTCACAACCATATGGCATACATCGTTTTCATAAAATCACAAATCGTAGTCAAGGGTAATGGTAAGGGCAGACCAGTAAAGGTTAACACACAGTCAACAACATGCAATCGCTGGCTTAAAATTACACAATCCACAACATATCACAGTGAAAGAGAATCACTGGTTGGAGGGAACACTAGTTGAGATATATCGCTAGGCATTTTCCCCTTTTTATAAAGAAATTGCAATAACACTATTTAGAAAAAAAAACGTTGTGCATGCATTTAAAGAATAAAAAATCACTACAAATAGAACAATGTCAGAAGGCGGATTTGAAATCATCTCATGAGTTCCAGATTCTAAATACGTCATCTACAGGGGCATAAATACATCGTTGTGTGGGATATCAAGAGCATAGTAGCTCTGTGCATACATTAGGTAATAATATTACTCCATTACAGAACTATAACCCTGTGCATAAAATAAGAAGCAATAATATCTATATCTCGTTGGGCATAAAACTTTTCCTATGATTTCGGTCCTTTAGCCAAAGATAATCATAACACCATCTAAGGAAATAACAATATCTATCACAGTATCAAATAGTTTTCCAGGTATCATAATGCTGAGTTTTAGTCATAAGAAAGACATTGAATTAAGTCACCATTGAGTTAATGTAAATTGCAGAAAAAACAATTCTGAAGCATGGAAATCTCAGAGCAATTTTCCTTAATTTATATCAAATGCAGAGGGAAAATTCACTAGGGATTTTAAGTCATAAGGTAGAAAATAAAAACAAACGCAAGCTAGAAGTATGATAATGCATGCATAAGGCACAATTCATATCGTAGAGTAAAAATGATTAAAACGCAGTCCAGTGTGGCCATAGGTAGAGTAACTTTGTCATCCAAGGTAAATAATCGCAGAGGAAAATTGCAGACCAATGTATAAAACAAAAAACACACAGTAAATTTTCCAGGAAATGCATTAAAAACACAAACTTAAATCATTGCCAGGAAGGGTATTAAAACATGAAGTTACTTCGCCATGAATGCATCAAACATAGGGATCAAACGTAGAGGATAATAAGCGGTTCATTGCGGGAAGGGAAAAACTATCACCGAGGTAATCGATCGCAATAAGGCACAATGACCATCGATCAACCAAGAACAATCAACAGGGGTAGGTGAGTGGGAAACCCATCCTTCGCTCATCATCCACACATAGAAAAGCAGGGCATTTGAATCTATAGGTCGTTGTGCATCGAAGTGATGACCGTCGATTCGGCTATTGGCTGACTGCTCAGGCATAGATTGACGAAGTAGGGATGAGGATGAAGTAAAAATCACAACTCTTCAAAAAAATTTAATAAAACCAAAAGGATAGTCACAACATTCAAGGATCGAATGCCAAGGGAATCAAGTCAAACAACAAGCTTAAGGCTATGGGGAAATTAAGTTCTTCATTAAAATGATAAGACCAACACCTTTGTTACACAGTTAAAAGTACGGAATTGAAAGCATAAGGTCAATAATAATCTACCATGCAGAATAAAAGTAAGTGTATCGTAGCCCAAGTCGTCTACTCTGAGTCGTTGTCCCACGCACTTCATGCAGCTCTCACTTACTGACCGATGAGACTTCACCGATACCTCCCAGCCAACGCTAGGGGTACTCTTCTTCCCCCTTAGCCCCTCAAGCCGCAACGGAGCCACACACACTAAACTAGAGTGTTGATATTATGGTAGCTGCGGGAGGTATTTACCTCCATGTGTAAACCTGACAAGGATAGAATACTTCGGGAAGCAACACGGAACCTTGATGAGTTGGCTAACAAACCTAGAAGACTTGTCGGCTTAAGAAGATAATTTATATTAGGTTATTAGCCTCCAAGAGAAGAAGTCAGCCATAAATAATAATATATATTGAATAGACTAATACCCAGAATGAGAAGTCATCCCAGGCAATTAGCCAGAATTAGTATAAATACAGGAGGCCAGTTCTCATTCTGGCAGGCAGTGTCAGAATTGTAGTGCCCAGTCTTGTGCATAGGTTTGAGGAGAGCTTCCATTGCAGCTGTTGCAGCTAGCAGATCATGTTTGTATTGGACTATCTCTTGGCTAGGGTTTGGACTATTTGATCAGCTCTTGTTGGTGCGCTATCCTTGGGGAAAGGTGTGCTACCTTTTGTTTGGCTATCTAGCCTAGGGTTTGCTTCCAGAATGATTCTCTGTCAAGGTTAAGGTGCTCGAAGGGTGGCTTTGACCTATGGTTTCGTGACAAGGGTATTGTCAATGGTAAAATGAGCACACAATATTTCATATTCTAATAGGTTATGAGCCCACACCTCCTTCATTCAGTCTAAACATTGGAAGGAAACATAGTCGCTAGGATATTGAGCTTGCTAAGGAACTGCCACTAGGGTTACTAGTAGAAGCAACTTCCAAGACACTGTCGCTAGGGTTACTAGCAGGAACAGTTGTAGAAACCCTAATCCTCTTGT
>CBVK0100804124.1:0-12836 GCA_900067695.1 Picea abies
ATGTGAAAATATTAATAAAGGAAACATACTCAAGAAAACACAATAGTGAACTTCAACTTATCATTAAGAATTTATTTCACAATATCATAATATTTTCAAATGGCTTACACTATGTTATTTTGAAAGTTATTTCACTTGATAATTTGCATTATCTTGGTGTTGAGATCAATAAACCATATCAAATTTCTTGGTATTGTTTCTTCAATTAATGCATTGAATAATTTTTTGTTGTATTATGATTAAAATCAATACACCATATTGTTTTGGGCTATATCATTGTTTTTTTTATTTAAGTAAAAAAGGTGTTACCTACTATATTATATTGACAAAAATATAGAGAGATACAACGTTACCGTTGCCACCAAATGTGCCGCCATTTTATTGGAAACCAGCACAATTTGGGGCACGTATGTTGCTTCTAGGAAAAGAAACCAAAATATTGTTTCGCCATCTGTCCTGCCTGAAGGAAACCAGGAAATATGACAATATATCGTCTTGACTCTGAACAACAAGATTAAAAACCAGACTAAAAAAGACAAGCTCAAATACCCAGTGACCTGTCGTCCTTGTCCTCCTGCCACGTTGCTCTAGCCTGAATGAAAAATGACTGGGTGCACGTTGGACATTTTCGATTAGCCGGGGCATTGGAATACTCACCTAGAAGCATATCCAAACGTTGTCCCATTAGGAGGGCTCTGTGCTCCTGGTCTGCCATTTGTCCTCGGAGTTCAAACACTAGATCCAGGTGTGTCGCATGGAGGAGTGGTGGATGGGCACCAGAGCATGCATGCGTTCCTCTTGTGTCTGCCTCGCCTAGGGTACCCTCCTCTGCTTCTGCGCTAGCCTCGTCTTTGTCCATGGTTGCGATGTCTGTGTGGTGCACCACTACTGCACAGGTCCTCTGCGAGGCCACATCCATGTAAGGCACTTCCTCAACATAGCATGTTGGGATATCCTCACAGAGCCTTCCCCTTGTTTTGTCTCTTGCTTGAGGCTCCAGGGCAGTCGGGGTGTCTTTCGGGTATGGTATTTCCTTTATATAGCAGGTTGGGAAATCCTCTTCAAGCTTTCCCCTCAAGCTACTTCCAGATTGAGTTTCAAGGGCAGTTGGAGGATTTTCTTCTTGCTTAATGTCTGTGGGCTTCCAATTATCCAAAACTGGTGGGGTCTGAGCTCTCTTCTCCGTTGCAAACTCAATTATAAGAGCATGGAGTGAGAGATGGGTGACCCTCGCTCTTTGACGAAGAATGGAGTTGGCCAACGAGAGTGCTCTTTCCAAATGTTGTCTCCTTTGGCAATGAGCAGCGTGGGTGTGCCACGCTGACTCGCGACGAGGCTTGCCTCACTCCCTAGGCATCGTGGAGGAGGAGTGAGTATAAGACTCACCAGGACTCGACAGGGCATAAAGAAAAATGCACCAGAGCTTACAGTCGGAGGGGAGTTGCAGAGAAAGAATGAGCCAACTATGACCAATCCTTTTTTCTTTCACCTTCTTGTGGGATGGATGCACCTGGCCTCTCTTTAACTCAGCCATACTTAATGCTTGCAGTGCCGGCCCTTTCGTGCGAGGGAGAAGTCGCTCACTCGGAGGTCGGCTGTAATGGCATGCTCCCATCGTTAATGTCGAATAGATGAGGTCGGCTGTAATGGCATGCTCCCATCGTTAATGTCGAATAGATGGGGAGTGGCCTGCCGCATTTAAACCTTGGCTAGACACTAGGCCAGATGGAAATGTTGTGCAATGTGTCACCCCATCTGGGGCTGAGGCATCCTTGCTAGCAAGGTCTCTGCATCGCCTTGAGAGTTTTGTATCATTAGAGAGATTGGCTCGCCAGTGTATGATTTCTAACTTAGTCTTAACTCCGGCATTCACCAGGAAATCCGATACTTTTTTTGCTTCTCGTTTCATGTGAGAAGGGACTAAGGTGAGGTTGGGGTGGAAGAGAGCTCCAAAGTCTTCCAGAAGTCCTGAAAGCCTCCAACTGGTAGAGATTCGTAGTGGATGTTCTCCATGAAGGATTTTGGTGATGAGTTGGATGATAATCTGAGAATCTCCCTCTACTATGAACTTTTGGTGTTGATTGTAAGTTGCAACCTAGAGACCTCGAATAAGACTTAGGAGCTCAACAACATTGTTTGTATTCTCACCCAGAAAACTAGCCACCAAATGTATGATCTTGCCAACATGGTTTTGGAGGACTAAGCCGAATCCCGCTGGTCCTGGATTTCCCCTAGAGGCACCATCAAAGTTTATCTTGATGAAACCTAGTGGAGGGGGGGTCCATTTTGTAGGGTTGTTGGAGTGGCTACCTTTTGCCTTCACTAGAGTGTAGGCATGAATGTGCATATTCCATCTTTTGAGAATATTATTCTCCTCGGGAATGCATTGAATATCTTCAGGGTTCCAAGGTTTGTTGTTGACCATTTCTTGAATTAACTTCTCAACCCGTTCCCATGTGATAGCAAGAAGGGAAGTTTTCGAATGGAAGATTCGTTTGTTTTGTTCTTTCCAGATTGCCCATAAGGTGAACCCAGGGAGAAACTGCCAGATGCATTCGAGAATTGGGTTATGGAAGGAGATTATATCCCAGTTCGCAATTGTTTCCCTGATGCTGCTCCTATTTCTGTTGGTGTGTTTCATAGCTTGGGCTCCCCAATCCTAGATCTGTTGACTGTAGTGGCAGATGTTGAAAAGATGTTCCATGGTTTTCTCTCTCTGGTGACATAGGGTACACCTAGAGGGGCCTATAAAGCCTCTTTTTAAGAGGTTATCCCATGCGAGGATATGATTTTGCGCTGTGAGCCACAGGAAAATTGAGACTTTGGGCCATAGGATGCCTTTCCATATTTTTCTCCAGATGATTTCCGGGGTCTAATTTTGATAGTTTCCCTACATGTAATAGGCTTCATTAACCGAGAAAATACCCGTGGTAGAGTGTCCCCATCTAAGGATGTTCGGTCCCTCTTTGATTGGTATTTTCCGGTGGGCAATGCATTCTTTCCAGGTTTTGAGATCCATGTCTTCCGTGAGTTGTAATTCCATTCTCTCTATTTTCCATTGTCTCTAGGGTTGGTTCCTATGAGTCGGATTCCAAAGATCTGTAACTTTCCTGAAGATATTCAGATGGAGCTTCTGTTTGAGAGGATTCAGATCTTCCAAATCGCCGAAGGGGGCTAGTTGCTGCCACGAATCCTGCCAAAATAATGTGCTTTCTCCATTCCTTACTTCTCAGAAGGCATGCCTCTGAATGAGAGGGCGATTTTTCTAGGCCATCTTCCAAATGTTGGATCCTTGGATATGGTCATTTAATCTGATTAATTGGTTGGTTTGTGTGTTCGGGGCATACTTTTGTTTCCAGATTTGGGCCCAAAGTTCTGTCGGATGTTGTATCCATCTCCACCACATTTTGGCCCCCATGACTTGGTTGATCTTTCCCAGATCACGAAGACCCAGTCCCCCAAAATTTTTGGGTTTGCAAAGTTTATCCCATCCAACCAATGCCCATTTTTTATTAGCTTGGTGGCCATGCCACAGGAAATTCATTTGGAGGCTCCTGATTACTCGGATTACCGAGATAGGTGCTGCCAGAGTAGTGAAAAGGTAGGTGGGTAGTGCTTGCATAACTGACTTGAGGAGCACCAGTCTGGCAGCATATTAAGAGGTCTAAAGGTCCAGTTATTTAACCCGTGGGAGATGGACAGGAGCAGGCTGTCCCAACAAATGGAACGCGCCGACTCCCCTGTGAGGGGTATGCCAAGGTAAATGGAAGGAAGGGAGCTCTTAGAAATTCCTAAAAGTATGGAAAGATGGTTCTGTACTGTAACCAGCATATTGAAAAAGTAAAGCTTGGATTTGTCTAGTTTTAAGAGAATATCCGAGGCTTCTGTGAATTCAGAGAGAATGGATTTTAGATTGGTGGCTTCATGGGAAGTAGGGGTGTTCATTAGTAGAGTGTCATCAACAAAATGACTTTGCGAAGGTACCGGATGGATGTTATGAAGGGGTAGTCCTTTGAGGGATCCTTCTAGAATCACTGCCTTGATGTAGCGCCCTAGCCCTTATACCATGAGCACGAAGAGGAAGGGAGAGAGAGGGTCACCCTGTCTGATTCTCCCTGGTGGACAAGAAGGGCTGGGAGGGTATCTCATTGATCAAGATGGAGAAGAAGGTTGAGGAGGTGAGCTTGAGAACCCAATTGACCCAGTGTTTATCAAAACCAAAGGACTCCAGCATGGAGCGCAAGTACTGCCAGCTTACTCTATCAAAATATTTTGAGAGATTGAGTTTAATAAGCATACCTGGTATCTTGGTCATTTTCAAAGAGTGGATCACCTCATTAGCTAGAATAACACTGTCCATGATTTGCCTCCCTTCCACATAGCTAGCTTGCTCTTTGGAGATAATAAAAGGTAGGATTGGCTTAAGGCAAGTGGTAATGACTTTTGTGATTATTTTGTAAATGACATTGTAGAGGGATATTGGTCTGAACTGTAACACACTCCTCCTTGGGGATGAGAGTGAGAAAAGTTGCATTAAGTGTAGAGAGTACTTGGCCAGATGTTTTAGATTCTTCAACAGCCAGCCATACCTCTTCCTTAATTAGATCCCAGCAGTGGTGGAAGAAGTCTGTGGTGAAGCCATCTGGTCCAGGTGCTTTTCCTGAGGGCATTTATTTTATGGCTAGTTCCACTTCAGCTTGAGTGATGGGGTGTAGGAGTGCTTCATTTTGCTTAGGGGTGACCAACAAGGGTATGTGATTTGTTATTTTTTGGATTGCTTCCTCCCTGTTCTCGATGGTTTCCGTGAGAAGGTCTTTGTAATAAAAGTTGAGTTCCTCAGCTATTTGGTCCTATTCTCTTATAGGGATGCCTTGAGCATCCTCCAGTTGAGTGATGCAGTTGATGTATCTATGGTGCACCATTGCCCTGTGGAAGAATTTTGTGTTTCGCTCACCCTCTTTAAGCCATTGAACTCTGGATTTTTGACGCCAAAGGATTTCTTCTTGCTTTCTCCATTCCTCCATTTCTGCTTGGAGTTTCTCTTCTTCTTTCACTAGATATGGATTTCTTCTTCCTGAGATGAAGGTTCTTTACAAGTCTTAAAGCCTATGTTCAATTTCTTGCTGTCGTTGGAAAATATTTCCAAATGTGGATTTTTTCTAGTTCTTCAGTTGTTGCTTGAAGTTTTTGAGGCACTGCTGGAATTTGTACATGTGAGTACCATGTTCCACTTCAGCCTGGATCCACCAGGTATGTGCCAGCTGGTGGAAGTCTGGGTGAGAAAGACAGAACTTTTCAAAGTGAAAGGGTTTGGGTCTAGGAATAATGCTAGGATCCAGACAAAAGACAATAGGCTAGTGATCCGACCCTGATTTTGGCATTATGTTGGCTTCCATTGCCGGGTCACCCTCAAGAAGGGTTTTTGATACTAGGAAGTAGTCTAATTTGCAAGCAATGTGCTGGTGTCCTAATCTTCAATTGGACCAAGTGAAAATTCCATTTCGGGTTTCCATATCCACCATATTTAACTGATCTATCAGGGTTTTGAACTTATCGTTGTCCTGCTCCAGCCTTTTGGTTCCTCCAGTTTTCTCTTCCAGCATCACGATCATGTTGAAGTCGCCACCCATGATCCAGTTGGGTGTATTCAACAGGGTTTTGACATGCTATAGTTTTTGTATGAATCTTTCCTTTTCTTGTGCGGTCTATGGTTAGTAGATGTTTGTGATGGATCCTTCCTTGGTAGATCCTGTTACTGTGAAATAAGCCGTGAGAGTACCATTCATGGAGAAGGGTTGTTGCAGAGTGATAGTATGTGGGTTCCTAAGAATGGCTAACCCTTTGGAGGCTCCCACAGAGTCTTGATGGAAGAATTTGCAGCCCCTCCAGCTTCTTCGGAAGATGTTTTCAGCTTCCATTCCTGCACATTTAGTTTTTTGTAGGAGTAGAACATATGGGTTTTCATCTTTGATGCAATCTCGGAGGATCCTTTGCTTGGACCTACCATTGAGCCCTCTAATGTTCCAAGTGATTGTCTTCATCATGAGGAAGGCACGGGGTGGGGGTGGAGGTATCCCTCTAATAACCTATGTATCTATCCTGAGTTTATCAATAGGTTTCTTGCTTCTTTGATATGCTGGTGGGTTGTTTTGCGTCCCCTTCATTTTTTTTCCTTAGTTGCCCTCTTAGATTCTATGCCTGGGTCGACGGTTATACCTAGTCTTGTCGTAGATCATGTTGTGTAGTTTGTGAAAACTTTATGGAATTTACAGAGTTGGTCCATAGATATGTGTTGCAGGTATTTTTGGTTAAGAGCTTCCTCCAGCTTTTCCAGATCTATGTCCTCAAGATATGTTTCATCCATCTACATGGTGGTGTCTCTGTCTGTACCTATTTGAGTTGCTTGGGTTGTTTCTTTGGCTTGAGTTGGGTTGGGTTCCTCTAGGATTTTAACCTTCGCCTAGGTTTTTTCTTGATGAGGGTTTTGTATTTCCTCCTCTTCTGGCAACTGATTCAGAACATCATAGGAATTTTTGGTTGGAACTTTTCGGGCCGTGCACTGGTTCTGTTTTCTTGGTGGATTTTTCCACCTACCTGTGACATTGGTGAAGCCATATTTTTGCTTATTGTCGCCAGCCTTGGTGCTTAGAGCGTTCAAAGGACAGTCTCTGAAGAGGTGGCCATGCTCGTGGCAATTCTTGCAGCGAAAGGGGATGTGTTCATAATCGATTGTTTGGTTCTAGTCGTCGTCTTGATATTCTAGAGTAATTGATCCTGGAAGATCCTTTGAGATGTCCATATAGATATAGATGCGGGTATATGAGGTGTACTTCCTCATCTTTGTAGCCTTCGATGCCTTTACATAGCACCCCACCGTGTTCCCGATACCCATGAGTATTTCTTCCAGCCAGAATTCATGGGGCAGTGAGTACAAACATATCCATACTGGCGTTCTTGTAAAGTCTTCCTTCTCAAGGCTAAATCTGTCTGTCCAAAACTACAGAAACAATCCCGCTGAGTTATAGAAGTACGGTCCATTATCAAATATTTTGTCCTTGTCTTTGAGGTTGTACAAGATTATTGTGAAGAAACCCTTGAAGATGAGCTGAACTTCATAGTCTCCTTTGGGGTTCCACCAGTCCTTGATATAGTGTGTGAGGTCGTGTTCAGTTGGCCATGGGCCTAAAATTTTTTCAATTAGAGAATGATCCATCATAAACTGAGTATGCTCACCTACCCATGCTGATTTGATGTGATAATGAGGGGGTTTGTCCATTTGCGGTATACACTTGCCTAGTTCCCATCCTCGAGAAGATTTTGGATGAGACGTACTGGGTTCTACATCCATTTCTTTCCTGAGCCCCTGTTCCTGGGTGAAAAGATGATCTCGCAGATGCGGCGGTGGCTCGAATGCAAGTCTTTTGGCATGGGTTCCATTCTTGTCATTGGAAGTGACAACATTGTACGAGGGGGGTTTCCCCCCCTCTTCCGGACTCATCCTGGCTACTCAGTTGTCTCATGAAGCCTTCACCCACAAAGATTAGTCCGTTGTCCTAGAACGATGGTGTCAGTGCATGTAGCAATTGCATCTGAGGCGTTGCAGAGCCCTAGGGTTTCACTCATCTGGTTTCGACTGGGTTATATCATTGTTGAAATCAATGCAACTACTCAATTTTTTTAAATCATCTTCATTGTATCATTACTGAAATCAATGCAACTATTTGATTAAACTCTAAATCATTTTTTAGTATATCATCATTGAAATCAATTCACTATATTTGTTTAAATTATATCATTGTTGAAACCAATGCAACTACTTAATCAGACATCATTTTATAAATAAATTGTAGATGGTCAAATTTATTTCATCTCCATCAAATTATACCATTACTATTTAACATGGCTCTCACTTGTCATATTAGCAGGCCTTATAACATTTTAGCCACTTCATGAGATTGTACCTTGAAACTTCATCTCGAGGCCTTTAAACTTAGGATAGAATTCATTATTTCAATTGGTTCAATAAATTGAGTTTTAGTTCCCCTCTTGCAACCCTCTCGAAGACAATTGGTTAATGGAAGAATTAGTTAAGAAGCAATTGAGTTACCATCTAGTAGATATGATATATTTCATAGGACCACCATTGAAATATGCAATTTCATTTCATCTCATGGATTTCAAAGGTTGTAGAGAGATACATTTGAACTTAGATAAAAACATGGATATCTCCTCTTTTCACTATATATAAGGTACAATATAAACGCATAATTAATAGCTAATTACACTAGGCATGGGTTTCATGCCATCCAACATTCTTTTGTAATTATTCCTTAGGGAATACTTTAATTTTTCATCAATGGACTCACCACTATAGCCCTTTATCACATGTAGTAAAAGAAAACCATATTTAATAATCACATATATTAAGTTAGCATATTAGCATAATAAATGAAAGTATATTTATAAACTTACAAAACACATTCTAATCATAAATCCACTTGCTTGACCCGAAGAATATGTAGCAATTAATTTCTTTGTATCCATTCATGCCCATACATAACAAAAGAGAAGATTGATTAAGTTTATCAATGTCTGGAAAATGACCACAACAATATGTCTATCATACTACAATATATCAATAAATAAAGATAACAAGTTAAAAACATATGTATAAAAATAAATCAGTACAACCATATGAAAATCAATAAATACAAGGATACATTATTTATTATGTTTGTAGTTTTTTATTGGTGTGTCTGTAATATCCCTGATCTGGCTAGTCCAGGAAATGTTGCTAATTTTTTATGTTTGTTGTATGATATGATACACTGGGGGTTTCTGAATGTGTTTAAGTTGCGGGTTTTAACATTCTTGGTGATTTTCACATGTGTGTATAGCTAAATGAGTGTTTAAACATATGAATAAGCATAGAGATAGTAAATTACACAATATACTGCAAATCATATATTATGATATTTATACGGATTGCAATGTCATATGCGGCTAAATAAAATAAATCTCTCGTCTAGATCAAAGACAAAAATATCTTAGTCAGAATACAATAAGCTAACTAAAAAAATGATACCTGTTAATAGAAGAAAGTTGTTGGATCAATGGACAATCTATAGGATCTGCTACAAACTACGACAACTCATACGACAATTGTTGCAAGTCTGGAAATCTTTCCATGGTGGCTAAACTCCTCCAATTTTCCTGGAAAATGTCTCAAACAATGCGTCTTGACCTCATGCACACTCTTGGTAGCTGACCAACTAAATATCGACCCTTTGGCGATCTCTACAGATCCCAGATGGATCCCCATGGGGAAATGTGCCCCAACTATTGTGGAAACTGCACCCTAGTGATTCCTTTGTCAGAATCGATTGATAAGGGTCTCAAACTAAGCGCCCTAGGCTCCTCTGAAATGGGTCAAAAGGATTTTCATATATTCGATCTGATGATCTCTTGAGAATCCAAAATGTTTCCTCCCCAACTATCGCACCCTCAATGGTTGAGTAATGCACACAAGATTATTTCTTCGTCGGAATATGATGGGAAACTAGGAAATATATGTGCCTCTCCCTGCTCTCAACTGTGTCAGAAGGGAATCCCTAGATTCTCTCTGGATGGGACAAGTCGACTCACTAAGTCTCCTCAGAAGTTGTGCCCTCACCCTGAAGAAGTGCGCCCTTGTTGTTGCAACATGTGTAAATTATACTAAAGATCGATAAAATATCTATGTGATCTCCCCAGTGACTAGGGTGTGTCTCTCAACACTGAAATCAACCACTAGGTGTATTCCTCCTGGAATCCACAGATCTCTCTCTCTCTTGATATGTGCTTCTCTCCTCGTTGACAAGTCCAATTCTTCATAATGATGAAATAGGTTACTTTACCCTTTCTTTATAGCTTCCCTAAACCCTAATTTGTTGTTGACCTATTTCTAGCTTATCTGTGCTATTTTTAGTTGGCTTTGACTTAAAAGTGATTTTAGTCACTTTTAGCTCAATGTCACTTTGGAATTATAACAACCTCGGCTGAAGTGACCTCTATTAACCCTGTTTACCACTGTATGACCTTGGCTATAGTCTAATGGGGTTGTTTAGACAGTTAAGCCTCCTCTTGGGAGCTCTTATTTAGAAAGGGACATTATAGTTTTCCCTTCCCGAAATATCTTGTCCTCACGAAATATCAATCCAGGGTGCTACACCACCTCCTCTGTCTCCCAAGTAGCATCATCTACTGGAATACCTCTCCATCTGATCAGACACTTTCTGATAACCCTGTTCCTGAGTTTCCACTCTCACAACTCTAGTACCTCCTCCACAACCAGCTCCAATTGTCCCTCCTCATCCAATGGGGGAAGCTTGTTTGATGTGTTGGTGAATTGTCCCACAACCTTCTTGAGGAAAGACATGTGGAATACATTATGAATCCTACTTCCCTTTGGAAGATCCAGTTCGTAAGAAACCTCTCCTACCCAATGCATGATCGTGTAAGGTCCATAAAATATAGGCTTGAGCTTCTCGGCCCTACTCTTCTTTAGAGATAATTTTCTGTAGGGTTGGAGTCTTAGGAAAACCAAGTCCCCAATCTCAAAGCTCCGCTCTATCCTATGCATTTGGAATCATTTGGAATCATCTTGTATTTGGACATTTATGTGGGGTATAAGGAGGTTGTTCCCTCGAAGAGTCTTATTACCTGAAATTATCTCTTTTTCAAGGTGTTGAATACTTATTCTGAGGTTTTTCTATGCTATATTGTTATTTGGTTCTTAACATATGGTATCAGAGCTCAAGGTCTTGGGGTTTCGTTGTTACATCTGAGACACCTTGGAATTTTCACTATAACGTTTTGTCTACAATGTTTCAGAAGGAACGACTTGGAGGATATTTAGTAGATGGATCAAGGTACGTTGGGTTAAAATTTCAGCTCCTAAGGCCTTATACTTTCGTACATACAACCTGTGTAATATAGGGTTATGGAATCATCCTGAATTGAGGCATTGCGACATTTTCTCTATAAAACAAATTCTATAATGTTTCATACCCTTACATATGGAGACTATTCACAAAAATTAGTAAGGTATCTATGGTAATAATCTCAGCTTATGGGTCATCTTATATTTGTAGATACACCTTGTGGAAGATAGGGTATCTGACTAGTCCTATTGACTAGTCTCAAGTATGCGTTCCAGGTAAAAAAATCATGAATTCTTCCTCGAGTATCAAAATTGAGTGAGACTAGTTTCATTGGATAATCTACAGTCCTTAGTATTTCTGGTATGATTTTTAGAATTTAATATCAATTATTTTATGTGGGGCACGCTATAAAAGTGAGGTCTCCTAGAAAGGCCAAAAATCAGCAAGTTGTGGGAAAGTTACCGTAAATTCCACTTGGCGCATCAAATTTTGATAAGACCTATGGCATTGTAGAGAATAAATATCAAAGAACTACAAAAAAGAAAATTCCATACCCAGAAGGGCCAAAATTTTTGAGATACAATAAAAGAAAGATTGTCTAGCAGAACCACCTCAAAATCAAGGTTTAAAGTGATACTTGGGCAACATGCCACCAAAAAAGGGAGCTTCTACACCAAATAAGCCTCCAGACAATCTTGCTTGGACTCTTGATGAAGGTGAAGAAATGCACAAGGACATAAATGATTTACAAAAGAAGACAGTAACAAAAGATGAATCTACAAGATATGATGGATTCAATGAAAGCTAAGTTGGAGACAATAAATACTAAGATGGATGATTTAAAAGGGAAGATCATGGAAGGATTGAAAAAATCCCTAATAGAGAGGACACCTGAAAGTGAAAATGTATCCCATAAAATTCATGATGAGGACAGAAGGAAGATGAATCAAGAATGGAGAAAATCTAACTTTGGGTTGAAGACCAACCACTTTCCTAAGATCGATATGAGGAAGTTTGATGGAAAGGACCCAATCACATGGATACTTTAGATGGACCAATTATTTGATCTACGTAATGTGCCAGATACACAAAAGGTAAATATTTCTTCTTTATATTTAGAACCCAATCAATTTGTGTGGTATCGATGGCTTTGTTCTCGTAAATCACTCGTCACTTGGACAATTGTCATGGAAGAAATGATAGCACACACTATGAGGATACAAGGAGCAATACCTTCTTTAGCCAATTGATAAATCTAAATCAAAAGGGTTCAGTTACAGAGCACATTGAGAACTTCCAAATATTGAATATAAAGGTAACATATATTCCAGATGAGCACTTGATTGATGTATTCATAGGAACTTTAAGGGATAACATTCAAAATGAGGTTCGTCTTTGGGAACCCAAATCATTGGAGAATGCATTTAGGGTGGCAAGAAATGTTGAAAGTAAAAATATGTCTATGGATACTAGAAGGACCACTCCTAACATCTATCAAGATAATAATGGTCCTTCTTCTAAAACACCTCAAGCTACCAGGTTGACACATCAACAATTGGAGGAAAGAAAAGAAAATGGTTTATGCTTTAATTGTGACAACAAGTACAGTAAGGGACATAAGTGTGGTGAGAAGAAATTATTCTACATGGATTATGAAGAGGGATAAGAACAAGAACCATCTCAAGATGAAAATATAGACGCGATTTCTTTTGAAGAATTGATCCCACGATATCATGTAATGCATTGGCTGGAATTAGCACTCCTCAAACCCTCAAGATCGAAGGATATATCAAAAAGAAAAAGGTAATATTCCTAATTGATTCTAGTAGTACTCATAATTTCATTCACTATAAATTAGCCAAAGCTCTGAATTGCTTTGTATATCCAACACCAGAGTTTCAAGTAATGATTGCA
>CBVK0100804125.1:1801-19513 GCA_900067695.1 Picea abies
CACAATCGATCATCGACAAATGACCCTCCATGCTCTTTAAATAGAGATCATGGACCAATCGGGTGTTAAGCCATGGACCAATGGTCGTTAAGAATGAGGAGAGTATGAACCATCAGATCACTCTATGTCGGGAACATATCATGATCGTCGGATTTCCTAACTACAAATGCATACTAAAGAAACAGACTTTTACCTAACGACATATTAGACCAAGTAGATCTTAACTAACTCTTAAGTGTCTAAATATCCTGACAAGAAAGAGTATTTAACTTATTTTAGAAGAAAGAATGTGCTTGAGGCTGCCCCCTAGGGATCCTAGAATTTCTCGAGCAAGATTTACTTTACCATAGAATACTAATCCTCCTCCTCAACCAAATTTCTCTAAGAATGATGACATAGATGTGAACATTGACATGAATAGTATTTTGGCAAAAGTTAATGTACCTATCCCTCTTGTTGAGATAATGAAGATTCCTTCTTTAAGGGTAAGGGGAAGAAATTCTCAAGTATCCAAGAAGAATTTGAGGATCCTCCTATATTATTACAATCCATGTACTCTGACCCAAGCAAGGAGGAGTATTACTTCATAATTGTATGATTGATTCTAGGGCTTCTGGAAATGTGATGTCTTTAAAGGTTACGAATCAATTAGAATTGAAGATCACAAGACCTTATCAACATGTGTGTAATTGATTCCAAATATATTAAAGTTTGTGTCGCAATCAAATACCTTAAGTTGTCCCTTAGCTCTTATCATGATATCTCTCTCTCTCTCTCTCATTGGATGTTATAGTTATTGATGTACCTAACGCATGGGGAATGTTATTGGCTAAAAAATGGGCTCCAACATTGGGTGGTATCCTTTAGATGGATTTATGCTATGAAACCATCCTTGTTGGGGATGGAGGATACACTACACTATATAACCACCCCATAGTTAAAAATCATGTGGAATATCCTAGAGATAGGGATGATTGGAGTGAGTATGGTTTTAAAGGAGGAGAAATATGTGATAAGCCTTTTGAAGGAATAGACTCTCCCCTTGACTCTGATGCTTCTCAAGACTTGGCTATCCTCCCTTTTTTTCAAGAAGAGAATATTGATTACATTAGTAATATGGCATTTCCGAAACTGAAGGATTATAGAGAGAAACTCTTGAAGTACAAAGCTAGGGATCCAAGTTCTCTTACAATATTGAACCAAGGTAGTAAAGGAATCTTACATTTGTGTAAAGATGATCTAAATAATATTGCCTTGATTGATTCCCATCCTCCTAATTTATATCAATAAGAAGATACTAGAAAATATAATAAAGTGGTTGATCCTTGGGTAAGGAAAGAAGATCTTCAAGAAGGGAAATTAATACTTATGTGGGACAAGAGAAGGGGTAAGCCAAATATGTGCAAGGAGTTTGATTGTTTATGTTATGGCCCTTACAATATTGATAAGAAGATTGGACTTAGGTCCTTTTACTTTTCTATTCCTGAGGAAAAGAGATCACCATTACCCGTTGATGTATCCCTTCTCAATCCCTATTATGTGGAAGGAACCTTACTTCTTGGTTTTAGAGTAGAGTTGGTTAATATTAGTTCATGTTGTGTGCCTACATTTGATTGCTTATTTTCTTTTATTAATGTTATTTATTGATTTATTCATGCATCCATGGTAATATTAGCATGTCCGTGTCATAAAAAATGGCATATTGTTGAAAATGGAAAAAAACTTCTTCCCTACATTGGTTTTATATTTTTCATAAACCAAGGTGGACAACACCCCCTATATTTTGTCGCTAGTGGTATTGATATGTTGAGATTCTCATGCACTCTACGGTGAACACATGTCCCCATGTTGGAGCCATATCTCACCCCCCTCGCAGGGAGGGGTAACTAGAGGAGATCATGTCTCATGGCCCAAAATGAAGAAAGTGATCCCAAAATGATGATGATTAGTATTCTCCACAGACAACAACCTATCATATTCCTCCCCCCTCATCCAACTCAATTCATTTCACTTGATCAACATGGTTCATCTAATGATGGTGGTCTAGCACACATGAGGTACACTAGTCATTGTTTTATATAAAGTGTCACATTTAATGCATTAGGATTTTGGGTGAGGATCATGGGTTGAATTCAGAGAATGGACCATGAGTTTGGATGTTATGCCTTTTTTCTTGTTTCACCTTGGCGGCCATCATTTGTGTCCAAGTCTAGTGCTATCACTCTTGAAGAACAAGGGTACTATTGGGAAGCCTTGATAGGGGTAACATACTGCTCCAAATCATACTTAACAATTTTCATCCTGGGGCTTTCCAGAGTATACTATATTTTGGTAATGGTCTTTACATGTATACAAAAAAGGCCCATGTTTCATTCTTCTATGAGAAGAAGGGATAGAATGTTGAGGTTGATGCAGTTGACTTAAAAAATGAATGAAAAAATAAGGCATAATATAAAAGACTGTCCATCTAAGAATGTGAAATTTGAAACCCGTGGGTAAAAAATTTGAAAAATTTGATTAAAATGATGATGGTATTTCACAAATTTACTATATGCATGTGATACATGTTAGATTACAGATCTGTCTCGAAGGGACAGATAATGGTTGTCTAGCTGGAAAACATGGAAAAGGCTATTGTTGTGACATCAGAACCCTTTGATATGCCATGGTCACTGTAAAGAATGTAGGGTTGTGGTAACACGGGATGGAGGGACACCTCGACAGAGCGAGCTTGAGGGATGATTCAACTGTAAGACTCACTAAAGTATATGAAGCTCTTCTTGTGGGAGAAATCCTTGGCAGACGAGATGGATCACTCGAGGGATTGCATAGTAGTGAAGGGGATGCCTGAGCCTAAGCCTGGAGGGTGAGTGACCGCAAGGAAGAGGAGACTTCGATAACTTTTGATTTATTTTGATTTGGGATCATCCGTGCAGTGGGTATGTCAAGGGAAAATAATGAGTCGAGTAAATTTGTCAGCCATATGGATGTGGATCCATGAACTGCACAAATAACTATTGTGCTGATATGTAAAACATTTCCTCTTGAATCATGAACAACGATAAAATTTCTTAATATAAAATCGGATTAATATGCTTGTTGTTTGAAATTGTTGTAGGCATGTTCTAAATGCCAAGAGTCTAGGAAAGGACCAAACCAAGAAGAGGAACAACAATTGCTAAGGAAAATGAAAGATGAAGACATGGAAGGTGGTGTTGAGATGCAAAGAACACCAAGGAAAGTGTTACTTAAAAGGGGAGGGGATTGTAAGACCGTTGTTCTCCCTAGTATGTAATTAATCATGTTAATGGTTTCCATGCCATGGGAATGTAAACATTATAACCATATCAATGTTTAGTTGGAAAATACCAACCAATTGACTGATGGGTGTAGCCTTAAAAGTATAGGCCATGATACCAGTAGAGGAAAGAGAGGAGTTTCTATTAAGCTAAAGGACCCAAGCCACCTTGTTGACGTAGTATTTTGGAAATATTCAGATTATTTCCCTTAGCCTTGATTTCAAGGAAAATCAATTAATATGGGAGGATTGGTGGTTGAGAGACCAACCACCCTTAATGAATGGAAGTATGAAGGGTTGGTTAAAGTGACAAGAAAAATGTCAACCAGAGGATAGTAGTAAATATGACCACAAGTCCCCATGATTGACCCATGAGTTGCCTTTTGATAGAAGAAAGAGAGGACAGGTCAAGAACCTTCCTAGGTGGGGTGCATGTTAGATAAGTAGAGAGGGAACTTGAAGGGATTTAGGGCCTGAGATGCACATGGGAAAAGATGAACTCGAGGAGAGTTTAGATTCTAGAGGCAGAAGAATTATTGTGTATAAACATAGTAAGAGAAAAAGAGTTTTTGGTCTGAGAAGGAAGAATGCAGGGGTGGTGTGAAGGAGAGTGACCTTCACATACCAAAAATTACCTTGGGAACCCCAGAAAGATTTCCTGGTGGTATCATGGTTTGGCATGGGGGTGGTTTGATGCCGAAGTTACTGAGCAAGCAGAGCCTATGGTTGGGAGGAAAGGCATACACCAATAGTCAGTTAGCAGGATACAACTGGTAAAGAGATAAGTATTTTATGCACCCTGTGTAATTGAGTGAAATGAAAGGCTAGTTCTTGTGAATGTATTCAGAAATGTTTAAGAATATGTGATAAATTGTATGGCTATTTCATTGCAAGCATTTGTGCTCATGTAAATGTGAGAATGCAACGGAATATAATTGTTGGCTATGAACTAGACATGGGTAAGGGAACCAAACATTTAATCCAAGCCTTAAAATGTCTACTTGTGGATGTAATGTGTAGTTCTCTCCTGAAGGTTTATCCCTGGGCAGTGAAATACAAATTTGGGTTGTTAAACAAAGGAATACCTTTTCCTTCTCAAACTCCCAGGTCACCGAGGATGTCTCCCTTGGGGTACTACCCCTAAAGAGAAAGAGGTGTCTTATTTAGGTGAGAGTGATAGGACAACCTCATGTTACGCCAATTTATTGTTCACTTTCCTTTAGCTTTTGGGAAAGTATAAATTGCGTGATAACAATACCTAAAACTTATTAAAATCAACCAACGCTACATTCACAACATTTGCACTTTCAAGTTTAGCTATCTTTCTTTCCAAGTTGTGCAATTTTCCTTCCAAAGCAAGTTACTTTTTCAAGCACTTTACTTTGAAGCATTTCTCTTGTGAATACTTGTTAAAAGCACTCTTTACTTCTAGCATTTCTATTTGAAAATAATTTGTCTAGAGTTGTTTCTCATTGTGGATATCTCATAATATCATTCATTCTTGTATACTTGTACTCTTGTTGTATATCTCATTGACTCCATTGTGATTATCTTTAGGCATTGGTCTATTTATTGTATACTTAAAGAAAAGGTTTGCTTGTCATTTGAAAGTTGCATTTGCATTCTTTTCTTGTCATTGTGTTGGGTCTCCCTAATAAAAACCAAATTAACTCCTAGATCATTAATTAAAACTTAACATAGTTAAATAGGGTCTACCCCCCTTGGCTTCCCTAGGAGTGAGCCTAGACGGAAGTATGGATCAAGGTGATAGTGGGTCCAGACTTAGGCTTGTGCCACCAAGTGGGTTAAAGACTTCTCCACGTTGGTAGGTGTGTATAAGGACAATAACACCTGCCACTTGTCACCCTGCATGGTGACAACACCTACTAAAAATAGACATGTCAAAAAGTCACCCTAAAAAATAGAAAAACACCAAATATGTTTGAGACCACTACGAGACCACTACCAAATACAATATGTCTAAAAATAAACGCTGCTAAAAATAGAATCTTATTGCATGTCAATGAAAATATACTTGTTGAATTTGATTATCATTGAGAAATCTGAATATGCGATCAAAATCATCATCTAAGGCCTAGAAATCCACTAACTCAAAAAATAAGAAAACACAAAATATGTCTAAGACCACTAGGAGACCACTGCCAAATACAGTATGTCTAAAAATAAAAACTTCTAAAAATAGAATCTTGTTGCATGTCAATGAAAATATACTCGTTGAATTTGATTTTCACTGAGCAATCCCAATATGCAATCAAAATCATCATTTGAGGCCTAGAACTCCACCAACTTAAAAAAGTAAGTTTCTCGCATGTTGTCTGGAAAAGACTCAATTGACTCATGAGATTGTAATAACTCTAAATATGTGATCAACACTTCCATGCGGGCCTCTAATCTTTGTCTCATAAAAATTAGGGAGTAAACTATACATATACATCTCTCTCTATCCATGAAAACCTGTGCAAAATTTTGTCTTTGAAATAAACAACACTTCATAACCACCCCTGCACATGTACTCATATGGGAACCAACCTCGGATCATACCAAGTTGTCTCTAGAAAATATTTGAGTTCCAACCAAAATAATTTATGTTGGCTCTCAATCCTCGAGATTTTCAAGGAAGAAAATCTAAGGGTTAACATGCCTAGAACACAAAATAGAACTAGTCCACCACAAGTAACCTAACTCTAGACAAGATAATCCCACATGGGGCACTCCACCTCTAAGTGACACATGTCAAGCTCTGAGAAATGCACATTCAACAAGAAATGCTCAAATATTGAATACTCCTCAACCAAGGTACAACACTCCTCTTCCAAAGGCCTAGAATGCTCCAATGCTCCCTCCTAAGTCATGTGTACCACTAGGTCCACTAAATCTAGATGATCAATGCTCAACCCAAGCATCCCAATGTCAAGTACAAGCCTCTATGTAAGCAACTAACTGTTCCCTTCCCATCTAGGGATAGACACACTCCTCCAAGTTGTCCAACTCTCCTCCTAAAAGGTAAGCCATCCTAAAAAGTAATCAACCACACTCCATGTCTCAATTACATGAACATGTCACCAAGCCCCATAGGTCTACAATATCCCAAGGAGAAATGCCAAAGAAGTACAAAGGCAAGGCATATCAAACAATGAGCAATCCAACTCTAGTGTGTATGTCCATCATAGTACAACCAAAGGCCATCCCCACACCATATACCTAACTTTACATCAAGCATCCCCAACCATAATGTAACCACTTTTAAATTCACCAAAAAATCTAACTCTCCCTCTTTACAAGGAAATTGTTTTGACCAACACTAGTATGCTCCCTCTGCAACTCAACCAAAATTGTCATTTGTAACTATGAACATGTTTTTGTGTCTGAATCAACCACTACCTCCTAGAAAACAACTTTCACCCACCATCAAACTTCTCAATCCAGTTATCACACCTCACCTCCTCAAAACAACTAGAAGGCCCTTAAGTGGAAGAAGCTAATACAATATGTCTAGCATATCACCTAAGAGGTATACTCTCCCTCACTCATGATCTATTATGCATTCTATACTCTCTAGGTAAGTCATATCCTCTTTGTCCATACTATCTAGGTCATATCCACCGCCAATCTCATCTTATATACATCTAAATATGACTCCTCTCTAACCTATAAACCAATGTCTAGAACATCAACCTCCACAACCTTTTCAATGTTTGAAGACGATACTTCTAAACAAGGGAACATCACCTCCTCCTCAAGCTTCACATGTCAACTCACCATAGTATTTCATTATATTTTACTATTGATACTGCAAGATGTGGACGTCTCTCTATATCCAAAAACACTAGATGTTATTACAACATCTCGAACGATCCAAGGAACATTGATCATCTATGAATATTAAGGAACATAACCATGGATTGTAAAACCCACTTTCCTAACTCCATCACCCCTTAAGTCACCATTATGGGCCAAAAATATCAATGACGTATAATCATGTGTATCTCACCCATGCACCTTAAACCTCTAGCAACTGAAGCATTAACCTCAACTAGGACATCTCCCTCTTTCTAACAAATCTTGACGAAAAATTATCATCAAGGTAAACTCTCTCTCCCTAAGAAACTCCAACAACCCTATCCTATATTGTAAAACAATCTCATCTACTACAAGCCTGGAATCAATCACTAATTATATAATAGGTCTTAAACCTTACTCCACGGTATCCCATCATACATGATTTTCTTACATCTCTTCAACACCAGAAGGCTCATACAACTTCTCATTGCAATATACATGACACGATGATTCAAAAATCCTTAGACACCACTTATTCCTTTAAATATATACATGTAGCATCTAACTTGATCTAGAATAATTTGCTGATTGTATTGAGGTGATTTACAGAATTTGGTTGATGAGCTCTTTATCCAAAAACTCATGAAATGATGATTAATTTGTTGAATAATGAAATGACACAGTAGAAAATAAAAAAACTCAAATTACATATAGATATGCCATATATCACTTCATCTTCAAAGTCCATTTAGATAGCATGATTGTTCTCCATCATCTAAAAATACCAAATTACATTACAATATGGGCTCACAAAAAGCCAATTTAATTGACTCTCATTGATTCCATTACTCAAAACAAGAAAATAAGTTCACCATTGAAATCCTTGCGAAATTCTAATAAATTTCACTATAAAGTCTAACAATTTTTGAACTGGCTCAATTACACCTTCGACATGCAAAACAATACGCTAAAAGCTCCTTAATGGAAATTTGATCTAAGACTTCTACAAACAACCTCAAATCACAAAACATACCTCAAATTCATGATCCCTGTGAAAAATCATGAAAAATGAGTATAAACATGACTATGTTGGGAGTTGGGATAATATACCTCATAGCATGCTTTACGAGATAACCATACTTGGCCTCTTCCTAGCATGTACTTTGAGACATCCACACAACCTCAAAATCCATATCCTACATTGGAATTCATGCCACCTCAGGATCTTTGTAGACCTGGGAATGAGTGAACTGTTGAGATATCCACCCATATATAGGTCGTGGGCCCTCCAACCTCCACCTACACTATTTAGCAACTTAAATCTATTTCCGGTGGAATCCCATTAAATGTGGTTTTCATGGAACATTGGTTAAATCATGGCCAATTTTAGCGGAGGTTGGGGGTTTTGTTCCCCACAATCCTCTCTTAGCATATTTGTTGCTTGGTTATATGGTTATAGTATAACCCTATAGTATATATATGGTGTATTGTTTTAAATGTGTCACATATTCGTTATCCCCGGGTGCCATGGATTATGGTTACATGGAATATTACATATATCAGGGGTTGGGGGCTTATCCCTCGACCCGTTTTCCTTGCTGAATGAACCTTTATTGTAATCTAAATAAATACTACAACACATATGGGTATGAACCATCCATGTGGCGCATTGGTAGTGGAGCTTTGTTAAGGCTTTGGAAGGTTATGGAGGTCACGAGTTTGACCCATATTGACTCCATAATTTTGATTAACACTAACCATTATTGGTCAATGGGAGGTTGCCATATTGCGGCCTCTCATTAGCTCATCCTTCCCACGTGTCATCGTAAGGCTTGTCCACATCGATAGCACGGAAGTTGAGTCACCTGCCAACTCATCTGCCCAATCAACATATGGTCAACTAACATTGCACCTTGGGGTGTGGCCACGTCATATGTACGGTCGTGCCACATATCACCCATGAAGTGGTGACATGTGTCACCCTTTTACCCCTTTGACTTTGACTAAAATTTGACCAAACATAAGTTTTGTATACAAACTCCGTTTGACTTGCCTTTTTCACCGTTGGAAAGTTGACGATGAGCTCTACACATTGATGTCATTTTCAAGATAATTTGGGATGGTCAAATTTTGAGCTTTTATGGATCCCTTGGGACATCTATGAGCATTCTGAATCCTCCTGGACCTCTATGAGAATTCCTTAGATCCTCCTGGATCACACCTACCCATTGAAGAACTTTTGGACCTCCAAAAGTATATATATTCAACAACTTAGTGATGATAACTCACTCTTCCATATTGTTGAAATGTTTGTAATTTAGTCTTCATCTTGGGAATTCGATCTTAGGAATTAGATTAGTGTACTTTTGTATGTCTTTCTGGAGCATGGCTCTGACTCTGGCCTCTAACACTGCCGCTCATAACTTTGATTCTTGCTCTTATATTCCTTGACAACAAAAAATCATGTTCATTGAATCTCTACAATACCTGTATCATGTATTTCAAGATTGAATCCCATCTTCTATTGTTGAAGATAGTTTATCTCAGCCAATATGAAACCAAGTTGGATTTTGATCTATGCCTTTCCCTTTTGGAGTCATTGTTCCTATACTGTAGATATATCTGTAGAAGTATCAGAATGAATATTCCTTGTTCATTACTCTCCTTCCTTGAAATCAATTATGTATTGTTATCATGTGTACTTGACTTTCTTCTATTCAATGTATACATCCACACAAACATGACATAGTAATTTAAAGATGCTTATAAAATGCACCTTTATGCCTTTTACTTCTGAAGACAAAATATTTATCCCTTACCGGCTCTGGAAAGTTTTGCATTACTTCGATGCTCTTTCCGCTCTCGATCTACATGCTCCAACTTCCTGCATCCTTCTGTTCCTTCACTTTCAATTCTTCAGAATCAAGAATGTTGTCTTAGACAATTTGATCCATATGTATCCCTTTAGCTGATGCTGAGATAATACAATTGTCTATACTGTTATCTAAAGGCTTAGAAATCTTTACAACGAGATTCTTCTCACTGTAAAACAATATGTATAGGTGGCTATTTAGAAATCGACCTAACGAGATTCCTCTCACTCTAGAACTATATGAAAGGTGGCTCCTTAGAAACCTCTCTAATGAGATTCCTCTCCCTCTCAACATCATATAAAGTGGAAATATAGAAACTCTCTTACAAAATCGTTCTTACAAATATCAACATATAAGGTGGAAATATAGAAATTTTACAGAGTTCCTCTCGCTCTTATAATTTACAATGAGTGGCTCAAGTATTCTAATAGAATTTACGAGATATTTACATATGCATATTACATTTACAAATATACATGTTTACAATGAGATTTTTAGATGATTTACTCATGGACAAATTCTTCTCATTGTGTTGGGAGGAGTCTCCTAGCTTCCGACCTCTGACAATGCCTCTGACGTTGATGTTGAATATGACATTCAATCTGATGTTGAATCTAAGAAACTATTAGACCAAACTATAGGTCTTCCCAATAACATGTATAACCTCTCCTTGCGAATACCAAGCACTATTGTTGTGTCTGGAGCAGCTTCCCTTGAATACACAAGTACTTGGCCATTCTGGAATACGACTACATAGCCTTCATCTTCAAATTCCGCAACTGAGAGTAGGTTTAACTTTAAGTGTGGAACATATAAAATATGTTGTATTCCCAAAAATCCTCTTGACTTGAGCTGGAATCTTACATATCCATACCCTATTATTTCTTGTATGGTGTTGGTTCTAGCTATTACATAGTAATCTGTGTCAGACTCTAAGAAATTCAAGAATACTGATATCATCTCGATCATGTTGCGAGATGAGCCATTGTACACAAACCATTCCTCTATGTCTTCATATATTTCTTTTCCAAGAACAACCATTAGAACATATTCTTTTTCAGATATTTTAGTAGGACCATTTACTTCATTTAGAGTTGTTGCTTGTATTCTTGCAAGTGTCTTTACATCTTTTTTGTTCTTCTTTGGACATAAGTGCGGGTAAAGTGTCCAACACTTCTCGATCTGATGTCCACTCTTACCACAATAAGAGTAGAGTGTATTGTTTTCATCTTGGAACCACGATCCCTTCTTATCATTCTCCTTTTTTCTTTTCTTTGAGAAATGATCTTTACCTTTAGCCTTCTACTTGGAGGACTTATCTTGTATAGATTGTTTTCTTCGACACTTCTCCACATCATGGTTTCTAGTTCCATAGAAAACACATGGATATATAGACCATTCACCAGTGGGAAGAGTCTGTTTTCCTCCTCCTGTAACATGCATATCTTTCTCTAGAGATGTCTTAGACATATTACCTTTCTCTAAACAAGAAGGTAAGACTAATTGTTTATGAATGACCTCTTCATCTGAATTTTTCTTTTCTTCAGCTACCCTTGAGCATTCTCCATCTTGATGGGAAATAGAGTAATATGAGGAGTCATCTTTCTCGATCGTGCCTTTTGAAAGAGGTAGTCCATTTTGTATCGGAGACATTAAATTCTCAACCTGCCAATCTTCATGGATTGATGTTGATGGTGCCAATGCTTGGTTCCCGATTAGCGACTTTCTTTCTAACTCATGAAAAATACCCTTATGGAATTCCTCTAGACATATCAATCAATATTGGAGCCTCTGCTTCTCTTCCTCAAGAGATTGCAATGACATTCATAACTTAGAATTATCCTTATGTATTTGATTATTAATGTTCTTTTCCAACCTCAACTTCATGAGGACTTTACTCCTTTTTTCTTGAAAATAGTCTTGAAAATATTCAACAACTAAACTCTTGGATCTCATTACATCAACATCTTGAAAATACACCTCAAAACTAGCTTTGATACCACTTGATCCAAAAATCCTTAGACACTACTTATTCCTTCAAATAAATACATGCAACATCTGACTTGATCTTGAATAATTTATTGATCGTATTGAGGTGATTTGCAGAATTTTGATGATGTGCACTTTATCCAAAAACTTGTGAAATGATGATTGGTTTGTTGAATAATGAGATGACACAACGTAAAACAAAAGAACTCAAACTACATATAGATGTGGCATATACCACTTTATCTTCAAAGTTTTTTTAGATAGCATGACTAAGATGACACAACATAAAACAAAAGAACTCAAACTACATATAGATGTGGTATATACCACTTCATCTTCAAAGTTCCTTTAGATAGCATGACTATTATCCATCATCTCAAAATACCAAATTACATGAATTACCAAATCCGTCGAGTCTAAAGCCTAGATCGACAAACCCGTGTTTCATATCTGGATCCATATTCACCAAGATCCTTGAAGGATCTACCGGCCACATGGTTCTTGCCCAACCGGAAATGGTTACTGCAATTAATTTGTAGATCCCGTGATAATCAGGACCACACACGCGGATCACACTGCAAATTCGTTAATTGATTTATAAATGAAGATCACCCACTTGCAAATTCGGTAATTGTTAAACCTTTTGTCAAGTCAATAGATATGAATTCCATAAGCAATACTATAAAGTTAGCTCCAATAATTATATTGGAATTCGAAATAATGTAATTTAGCTTTAGTGTTTAGCGTTTTATTAGTTTACATTGCCGGTCCATTTTATTAACAACATTTAGATTACACCGTCGTATTTTATTATAAAAAATGGTCATTTAATATATTGAACGGTGATTTATTATATCGAATGGTGACTTATCGTATGGAACGTCGCTTATCAAAAGGTGAAAAATGAATGTACCAAAAATGAAATAACTTTATATCAATACTAATTTACTTTATAACTTTATATTCACATTAAATTTAAAATGTACTTTATAGGTTAATATTAATAGTATCCTAGGGCAGCCCCTAGCCTCACTCCTACTATCAGACAAAGTTCCTTACATATAGAGCAATGCTTCAGATCCCCCTATATATTCTTTCAAAATCTACGACAGTTCTGAGCTCTAGAAAGACTAGTTTAGCTCACAAGTAGATATGGTAATCATAACCATTGCAATCTCTAAATAGAACACCCTATAAAGCTATAAATCGTAACTTTCTAATGTACTTTATAACTTTATATTAATGCTAACTTTATAATGTAATTTATAACTTTATATAAACACTAACTTTATACTGTTATATTAATGTTATAAACATATTATGTCATATGGTTATAATGTAATACTATTAAACTTATATATTAAATTTATTTATAAACTTGGTATTAGAATAATAAAGTTATAACATATAAATTTATATATATTCATAGAATGTTTTCATTGAAATTTAATATATAATTATTTATATAAGTTACATTTTTTAATTTTTATGTAAATTTGATTTTTAAAAATTATAAAAATATAATCATATTATTTGTACTTGCCATTTCTCTGCTGTATCTGGCTCTTGATTTTTCAAAAATCTTGTGGATCTGTATTCGTATCTAGATTTGTATCTGAATCCTAGTAACTTAACAAATTGCATTACAATATGGGCTCACAAAAAACCAATTTAATGGACTCTTTTTAATTCTGTTACTCAAAACAAGAAAATAAGCTCACCATTGAAATCCTTGCAAAATTCTGAGAAATTTGACTATAAAGTCTAACAATTTTCAAACTGACACAATTACACCTTCTTCTACACGCAAAACAATGCGCTAAAATCTCATTAATGAAAAACTGAGCTAAGACTTTTACAAACGACCTCAAATCACAAAATAGACCTCTAATTCATGATACTTGCAAAACATCGTGGAAAATGATTATAAACATGACTATGTTTGGATAATATACCTCATAACACGCTTTACGAGACAACCATACTTGTCCTCTTCCTAGCATGTACTTCGAGACATCCATACAACCTCGAAATCGATACCCTACATTGGGATTCGTGCCACCTCAATATCTATGCAGACCTTGGAATGCGTGAAATGTTGCAATCCACACGCATATATCGGCCGCGGGCCCTCCAATCTCCATCCACACTATTTGGCAACTCAAATCTACTTCTGGTGTAATCCTATTAAATGTGACACTCATAGCACATTGGTTAAAACCGTGGCCAATTTTAGCGGAGGTCGGGGGTTTTATTCCCCACGATCATCTCTTGGCATATGTGTTGATTCGTTATATGATTATAGTTTAACCATATATATATATATGTGTGTGTGTGTGTGTGTGTGTGTGTGTGGTGTATTGTTTTAAACCTATTGCATATTCGTTAGCCCTGTGCGCCATGACTTATGGTTACATAGAATATTACATATACCAAGGGCTTGGGGCTTATCCCTCAACCCCTTTTCCCTGTCGAATGAACCTTTATACTAATTCAAATAAATATTACAACATATATGGGTATGAACCATTCATGTGGCACGTTGGTAGTGGAGTTTTGTTAAGGCTTTGGAAGGTAATTCAAATGAATATTACAACATATATGGGTATGAACCATTCATGTGGCACGTTGGTAGTGGAGCTTTGTTAAGGTTTTGGAAGGTTATGGAGGTCACAGGTTCAACCCATGTTGGCTCCATAACTTTGATTAACACTAACCATTATTGGCCAATGCGAGGTTGCCACATGGCGGCCTCTCATTGGCTCATCCAAGTTCCATGTGCCATCATATGACTTGTCCACCTCGATTGCATGAGATGCTAAGTCCCCTGCCAACTCATCTTTCCAGTGAACGTACAATCAACCCACATGGCACATTGGAGTGTGGCAACACCATCTATATGGTCGTGCCATGTGTCGCCCTTGCAGTAGTGACATGTCTCACCCTTTTACCCCTTTGAATTTGACTTTGACCATCCATAAATTTTGCATACGAACTCTGTTTGAATTTTCGTTTGTGTCGTTGGAAAGATGATGACGTGCTCTACACACTGATGCCATTTTCAAAATAATTTGGGATGGTAAAATTTGATCTTTTATGGATCCCTTGGGACCTCTGTGAGCGTTCCTTAAATCCTCCTAGATCACAAGATTTCCCGAGTATGGGAGAAAAACAAGATTAGGAGTGAAGTGCCCAAACATGATTTGCATGTCTCTTCAAGACTAGAAGGATCATACAACTTCTTACTAAAATGTATGTCACAATATCAATAAGAAACCTATAAAGACCACCATATAGAACCAAGGTTACCAGAGCATGGGCTTTGAGTGAGAGCAGGAGTAGGAGCAGAGGAATGAAACAACCATTTTGAAAAAAACCTCGAGAGCTTAATGTCTCGAGAGCATTTCTTATACACACCAAACACACACACACAAATACATTATAATCTGTTTATATTAAATAAACATGCAGAATGCCAAACTTGTTGCATAATATATGAAAAAATGCATATTTGTGCTACTTGTAGATGAATACTACATTATTACGAAGTTATAAATGTCATCCATAGTACATTAATGATTAATCATTTGAGCCTCAAGCATCTAGCAATGACAAATGATCCTTGTTGCTTATATGACAAAAATAAATGACCAGTAATGTTCCACCATTGCTTATATTGGGATCCTCATCATTAGTATCATCCTTCATACTTTACCTCTTCTCTAGCCTTTTCCTCAACCTCAATCCTCTAGGGACATCAATCAACACCACCCAATTTTGATGAAACTGCATGTTACCCCCTGACATCTAGAGGTAACTGGAGAAGATTTTTTCTCCTATGATCCTTATCATATACAATAGTTCCAAAGGGTGGGATGGGGCATCGACCTCCGGGAGGGCACTCCTAGTAACTGTTCCTAACACACATCTACCCGAAGTCTTCAATGTTTCTACACAGAAATCACTAATAGTGGACAACTATAGTTCAAATGCAACTGTATATTAAATCTCTCCTATATAAGAAATTCAATGAACATTTTTCTTCAAAAAAGGAAAAAACAAAACATAATAAATCTAAAGGACAACCCCTAATGGTATATACAAGGAAATGGAGCCCAATCATTTCACAAGATAAGATGCATCATCCCCCAACTCCACTCTCATACCTCCCTCTTGCCCCTAAAGCCTACTTAACAATTTCCTCTAACAAGTCATATCTCTCAATGACCCATTGTCCATATACATTCTACCACCTGAAAAAATATTAGAAGATTGTTGATTAAGGTTGGTTGTCATTGATGTCAACCCTTGAAGAAAGCCTCGTAGCACAAAGGTTTTGGTAATGGACCCAATATTTTTTGATGTAAATATGATTCATTATTGTTTTGTCATAGTTGATAAGAAGTAAATATGGATGGACTCCAAAGGAGTCCCCTTATGGTGAAAGCCCTCACGGGAAGATGTTTTGTGAAGTAAGAGAACCCATGCTTAATTGTGGAATAATGAGATGAAGGAAAGTGAACTTGTCTGGTAAAATATCCTAGATGGATAGTGCGTGTCATGTCATTTCCGATGGTAGTCATTTCCGGTGGTATGTGGAACGTCACATAATTCCTCACGGTTAGAGAGTTATGGCCATGAGAAGTTGAAGACCCTAGGTTTGGGTAATGGACCCAAGTTTGTTTTATGGGTAATGGTATGATTTATGATATATTTTTAGATAATACTATTCTATATGGATAGTACATGTCATGCCATTTCTGGTGGTATGCAGAACGTTACATAACTCCTCACAGTTTGAGAGTTATGGCCTTACGAAGTTGGAGGACACTCATATGACATCCAGAAGCCCCAAAAGGTCAAAGTAATCAAAGTGGTTTAAGAGATTTTAAACGGTAAATAATAAAATGAAGTGATGAATGTATTACAATTTCAATTAAATACAAAATAAATAATTTCAATAATAAATTTAATGGATAAATTAGAAGTGGACCCAATCCTAAAATAAGAAAAGTGGGCCAAGTGACCTAGAAGATGTTTTTAAGGAAGCTACTTGGAGAGTATAAATAAGAAACAACGCTCTCTTATTTGAATCACACTTGAGAATATTGAATATCTATAGGTTTCTGAGGTATACAAATGATATCTAAGCCGAAATTATGAGGAAAGTGATGAAAAGAAGGCTGAAATGCAAAGAAGGATAAATTCTTTTGATGGTGTTTTCTAAGGTATGTTATTTACAGGTCATTTCATCATTTTCACTATAACTTTTTTTATATAATGATTCAGATCCTTAAATTTCTATGCAAGTGAGAAAACATATCCAAGTATTTGTGGTAAAAAATTCAGCTTGTGGGTCGTTGTATTTTGGGAGTTACACTCTGTGGAAAATAGGGTTTGTGGTCAGTCCTGAAACTAGTAAAAATCAGGTGTTTCGGGTAAAAACGTCATAAATTCTTCATGACAGATCCAAATTCAGTGAGACAAAATGTGTTGGTTAGGGTACAGTCTTTAGTATGTTTTGTAACAGTTTCAGATCAATTCATCAAATATTGTGTGTGGGGCACTCTCTACAAGGTGGCTCTCTAGAATAAGCCAAAATTCAACAAGGTATGTCATTTTTGCTATATATCGTTTTCTGAAAAATTCCAAGTAGTGGCACTTGGAGAAATTGCATAAACCACACTGAAGACTATTGTGTATCAGTTTCAGATCTTCATACATTACAGGCTCAAAGTTATGATTACTTCA
>CBVK0100804128.1:0-26291 GCA_900067695.1 Picea abies
TTCTTTGGCAATTTCTAAGTGCATAACTTTTACAAATTCTTCTTCTGCAAACCCACTTAGAATAGCATTCATAGCCTTAGCGTTGAAGCTAAACTCTAGCTTGTCATCCTTATTAGCTAGTACAACTAGCTTTACATAACTAGCCTCTACCACATCCCAGACATCTGCACCTAAAGCCATTATGTAAGTTCTCATCCTAAATTTCTAGAAGGAAAATTTTGTTCCATTGAACATGGGGGCCTTATTGGTTGAAGTTCCTTTATGTCTTGACATGTTGAAGCTTACTGATATACCTTTAGATAAATGGAACCAACTCTGATACCAATTGTTGGACAATTGAGAGGGGGGGTGAATCAATTGTCCCTATGCTTAAACAATTATACCCATTTTAAACTCTTCATAGAACACTCAATCCTGATCACAATGATACAGGGAAGTAAGAACTAGAACATTAAACATCAATCACACACATGAAATACACAGAGACGGATATTTCCTGAGGAAACCCATAAAGGGAAAAACCTCTTCTTCTTGATATGATAAGTAATCTTTTTTTCTTTACATTATCATTCTTATGAGCACCAACTCATAGTGAGGTCACCACCTCTATCTTGCAAGATGCAAATTGATGAGATCACCAACTCACTAGTTTTTCTAGCACCCACTAGAAGCAAGCACCAAATCCTTTAGTGTTCCAGCACCAACTTCCAGTCACACAGGCACCAACCTGTATAATAGAGAACAATAGTTCTCCCTTTCACCACCCTTCCACCCTAGTTTTTCTGGTTGTAACCAAATGGAAGCTACAACTCTTTATTCTTCAAGCACCCACTTGAAAATCTGAGGACACCAATCCTCCCAAGCACCTCCCAACCACCATGAAATATAAAAACTTCGTTACTAAAAATTATTACAGTGATACAATGTTTATCTATAGCTTACCAGTCTCATCATTCTACTACTGCACTAATATGTTATGTCTACATCAGTGTCTTCCTACTCGCATTCTTCTTTGAGATTTATGTTCTTATACTCTGTCTCTGGCATGCACACCTCAACCACCTCTTTTTTTATCAGACATCCATTTATATTCTATGTGCCACGCCTCTTCTCTCTCCTTTAGTTGTTGCACATAGTCTGATTTTACCTGCATAAATCACTCTCAATAGCAGCAACCTCCTCTTATTTGTTCTGCATATATTTATGATCCCAAGTCCTCTGCTAGATCATCCAAATAACTCTTCATCCCCTCTGGTGATTACACTGAGTCTGTTCTTCATTTATGGCCATTATGTTGAGACTCTTTGGCTTCTCTAGTAGCTACAGTCTTCGACACCTTTCAATTTGTCAATCATCTCTATGAAGAGTCTTTATACCACTAACAGATACCTTGAGACTCTTCAGCTTCTCTGGCAGTTTTGTTTCTTGTGAGATCATCATCAGTTCCCATTATGATGAGATTCCTTAGCCTCTATGGCAGTCAAGACTCTTCATATTCTCTGCCGATCACCCTAAAGCCTCTTTGAATTCTCTATGTAGAAGAAATCAATGGTTTCTGGAAATTCCCTAGAGATCCTCTGTTCACTCATGCTCTTAGTGCCTTTTTACCTTTCTATAAAAAACCACATAATGGGCACTATCTCTTCTGGCTAATCCCCTTCCTTTCACGCGATCATCGATGGTGACCAAGCGCCTAACCAATAGTCATTTCATGATTTCTCATTTCAGGTGATCAACTATGAGTCACCTTGGCTTTCTTGATTCACAAAACTCCGAAATGGAGCCTAGCACTGCTAGATTCTTCCCTTCTCTTTTGATGATGTGACCAATGGTTGTGACCATGGGCCTACGCCAATAGGCGCTTCATGATTTCACACTTTGGGACATTACGAGATTTGTAAATTTGCTCACCTATCTTCTCCAAATTCCCGATCCCCGAATCAATGAATTTATCGAGACCAGATCGACAATCCTTGATTCCCTTGCAATCAACGACTCAGATCAACTTTGCGACTTTGCATTTTGTGACTTTGCAAAGTAGCTTCCTCTGTGCTCCAAATTCTTGAACTCTCGATATCCACGGGTGCCAAATCAATGGCTCACGCTCCTCAATGATCCAACGGTCTAGATCTCACTTTCACAAATTCTAACTTCATTCTTTGTTGTGCCAGATCAACGGTCCAGAATGATTCCTTGATCAACGACTGTGTTTAAATTGTGATTTTGCATTTCATGACTTCATGTCTCATCTCCATGGACAATCAATGGTCCATATGTCTCCTCGATCTAACAGCTTATCTCATGCTGTGATTTTGTGTTTCACAACTTTGGAGGTTAGAGCACCTCCTTCCATTGACCCTTCAGTCAGTGAAATGTTGATCTATTTCCACATGTCCTTGCTAACATACTCTACCACCTGTGTATTTCTAATGTGGTCTACCACATTCACCTCCTAGATCTGACGAACTAGATTAGTCCTCGATCCAATGGCTCAGATCATATTGCAATTTTGCATTTCATGACTTTGGAAAATAGCTTCTTCTGTGCTCCAGATTCCCGACATCACGAAACTCCTCATCTGCTACCACATGTCCTTCAGATCGAATGATCCCCCTGCTTTCGAGACTTTGTAAGTCTACTTCACCTTGCACTTAAAGGTCATGCACGTTATTCTGAATCTAATGACAGTCAGTCCTCACACTCAGATCAATGGTTGAGATCTGATCTCCTCATCTAGGCTTCCTCTGATCACTGGACTCTGATCTAACTACCCACAACACTCCTCAATCCATGATCAACGACTCACGTCCCTCCTCCTCCTGAGCTTCATTCCTCCTGACTTTGAAGAATTTCTAAGTGCCAAAGGCCTTGACCTTTGATCCTTCTGCAAGTTCTGATGTTTTGGACCTCGTCTGCACTTCCATAATGCACAAAGCACTATCTCTTCCAAGATTTCTCTTTTATGTCTTCACTATTGATTTTTCCATGCACACTCTGCATGTAACCCTGTCAACATCGCTCTGCCAATATCGTTGTTGTTCTTGTGCCATCGATGTATACTTTGATATTTCCATCAATGACAAGCACACTTGACCTGTGAATATGCCAAAATGGGGTACCAACACACTTCCAAGTCAAGCATACAATTGATCTAACCCTCAGTGCACCTCTTCCTAATGTACTAATCTATCATTGCTCGCTAATGGAAAATGACGAAATCAAGCATCAGATACAAGAACTGCTTCAAAAGGGGCACATCAAAACTATCTTCTCCCTTTGCGGAATCCCGATTGTACTGATGAGAAAGAAAGATGGGACTTGGTGGCTCTGCATTGATTATAGTGCATTAAACAAAATCATATTCAAGAACTGGTACACAATTCCCTGAATTGATGACCTTCTTGACCAACTCAAGGGGTAATAGTTCTTCAGCAAGATTGACCTAAATTCTGGCTACCATCGGGTTCCCATCGAACCGAATGATGTATGGAAGACAACTTTCAAATATAAAGAAGGTCTCTTCGAATGGTTGGTCATGCCCTTTGGCTTAACAAATGCACCACCCACTTTCATGAGGTTGTTGGATGATGTATTGAGACCCTTCACCAACTCTTTTATTTTGGTATATATGGATGCAATTCTCATATTTAGAAGAACTTGGGAGGAGCATATGCAGCATATTCAGCAAGTTTTGAGCACTCTACGTTAGCACAAGATATATGCCAACTTAGAAAAATTCTCCTTTGGCATGAACATGGTCCAATACCTGGGCTACATTTTTTATGAGGATGGGGTACATATGGATCTAGCTAAGATCCAATTCATCCATGATTGACCAGCCTCGACCACACTAACCGAGCTTCAGAGATTATTAGGACTTTCCAACTTCTACCCACGGTTCGTGTTGGGATTCTCCCATATTGCATGGGCCCTAGGCCAAGTGACCAAGGGTGGTGGAAGGGAAAATTTCAAATGGGGGAAGGAACAACAATGATCATTTGATGATATGAAGCATTGCTTGTGCTCAACTCCAGTACTCTTCTTACCCAATCTGCAACACTCATTTGAGATTGAGACTAGTACATCCAACTATGTTGTAGGCACAATTCTCACTCAACACAGTCATCCAGTAGCATACCATAGTGAGACACTCTCAGATACCATCTGGAAATACCCCACCTATGATAAGGAAATGTATTCCATTGTGCAAGCTTGTAATCAATGGAAACATTACATTCTGGGAAAGGAGAAAATCATTTGCATTGATCACAAGCCTCTATAGTTCATATAAACACAGGGGAAGTTGCAGAACAATAGCCATCATAATTGGTCCACATACGTGTAGTAGTTCAATCTCAACATAAAGTATAAGACAGGGAGCACAAATCATTTCATTGACTGCCTTAGTCGACCACCCATGGATGCACTCACCACCGTGCTCCACTCCTATGGGCATGAGGCATCTGAGTGACCCCAACTTTATCAGCGAAATCCTGACTTTGCCACCACCTATCATCTCTTGGGTACATGCACAAATGTCATATGGTCCACCTCTGTGTTCCTACAAGCGAGCGTGCAAAGTTGATTTGGAGACTCACTACAGTTGGATGGCAGGACATTTTGGCATGGAGAAAACTATGGTCGTTCTACAAAAACATTTTTATTTGCCAAAACTTTGACAATACTTCAGCAAGTATATTAGATCTTTCACTACCTGTTCCTATGCCATTGTCTCTATACACCCCTCTTCCTACACCCGAGAGGCCTTGGGAATCCATCTCGATGGATTACATGTCTGGCCTTACATCCACCAAGCAAGTAAATGATAGTGTATTTTTGGTGGTTGATCAGTTTTTGAAGATGGACATTCTCACAGCCTGCAAGAAGAGAATCACATCATCAAATACTACCAAGCTCTTCTTCGAACGAGTGTGGATCCATTTTGGGATACCACATACCATCATATCTAATCGAGACAACAGGTTCCTCAACACATTTCTTTCGAGTCTTTGGTCACTATTGGTCACCAAGCTCACTAAATCCACTTCCTTTCACCCTCAAACCGATGGCCAAACAGAGGTCATCAATCGAATTATTATGCACATCTTGCACATGTATAACTCTAAGCATCCACTTACATGGGATGAGACTCTTCCCTATGTTCAACACAACTATAATAGGGCTCTCCATAGCTCCACTAGTCATAGCCCATTTCAGGTGGGGTTGGGATTCCAACCCTTGGGTCCCATTGATGTTTCACTACCTCTTGCAATCACACAAACAAAATCTTCCCATGTTAAATATGAGGCTAACAAAGCCACTAGATTCATTGAGTGGATTCAACACATCTACCAACAGGTCCATGAGATTTTGTAGAAATCCAATGCTAAGTACAAGCAGTGCCATGATCAACACTGGGTACCGCACAAGTTTCAGGTGGGAGACAAGGTTTGGCTACATTTGTAGAAAGAATGCCTTATAGGGCCCCATTAGAAGCTCTCTCCACTTTGTTATGGGCCTTACATTATCACCAAGGTTGTGGGTGGCAATGATTTTGAGCTTAACACTCCCCCCTTCCTTCACTTGCACCCAATGTTCAAAGTGGACCTCCTCCAGCCATATTTTCCACCATTATTAGACACCTCAGAGATCCCAAAAAATTTGACACCAACAGAGCTCAACCCTAACTACATGGAACAAGAATCTATTGATCATATAGTGGAAACATAGGTCAAGGGCACTTGGTAGCAAAGGATCCAACTTTATCAGGTTGTCAAGGCAGGGCAGCTCCTGCACCAAGGCAGGTGGCTCACCTGGAGCCAAATTCAGCAAAAATTTCCTCACCTGATGGTGGCACACAATGCAATGGAGACCATTGCTTCCTAAGGGGGGAGGACGAATCTAGGTGGATATTGGTGGCCACCCACCTATTCCAAATGGATCCTCTTGACATTTTTAGTTCATCATGTTTCTCTATAATGATGACATTTCTTTGTAATTGTGGGTTTTGCACTTCTGGGGATATCATAAAGCCCTACATATAATCTAGGTGGATATTGGTGGCTTCCCACCTATTCCAACTGGCTTATTTTGGAATTTTTCATGTCAGTACATCTTTCTTTACTTCCAGGACTGTTTTGGGGCCCTAAACAATGTTTTTTTGGCTTGCCACAGTCAAACTATAGACAAAGTCATAGTTTGATGGCATAATGTGTAATTCTTGGGAAGACCTTTCCAACGGGCTATCACGTGCCTAAAACAGAGGTCATATGCAAAAGTTACGGCCCTGGGAAGTTGAGGTACCAACTTACCTATTGGGGCCCACATAACGTTTGGCATTTCATCTCCTAGGGTTAGGATTTTGGATGTATAGGGTTTTGGAATTCATGAGTAATGTTAAAAAGGACTCTGGAGCCTCATTGTAATCATTATGCTCAGACGAATGCGTGTAGAAGACACATCTCTTCTCAGAGATAGTTACGACCATTCAATCAAGTTGTTTTCAGTTATGCAATTTTACAGTTTCAACCTATTTTATTTATTCAATAAAATGTATTGTTCACTGGATATCTGTTGTTGTTCTTCGCATCTCTGTGTTATTGTATTTAGTATGTTATTCATTTCTTTCCACTCATAATTACTGATTAGATTCTTACTAAATTTAGGCAATTCCAATGTAAACAGATGAATAGTCGATTCTCATGGACAAAATCCATCCCTTTGTTTTACTTTAGAAATCAATTATATAATATAAACACCCTAGGTCCCTTGAGATAAGGAGGAATAATTATTTTAGATATAGCATTTGCTATAACCCTAAATTGCACCAGACATGCATACCTAGCATCAGTCCATCTAACTTGCTATCTTTGCCAAGCCATCACTGAACAAGCTCTTCAAAAAAACATTGCTTTGAAGGTGTACATGCCCTACACCACTATTGCCCACGTACACACGCCTTTTGACCCACTACAGCCCACGTACACTCACAAAATATCGCGAAAAGTGGAAAATTACATAGGATACTGGTTTCTGGGCCATTACTTAACCATTTGACTACCCATAGCTAGTCACCCCAACTGTTACTATCCCTTTTGGCCTATAAAAGAAGGGGTTGGGGTCCCATTGTAAGGAGAAGCATGAGAGCAAAGAAACTTTGCTCATTTTATCAATCCCCCCTTTGCCCCAATTGCAAAGCGCTTGCCATTTCCCTAAGAGAGAAATGAAGAGGAGAAGAAGACATGGAAGCAGTTGGTGCATGGTGAAGAGGAGCCCAGGACCAAGTTCAAGGAGCAGTGTCGGTCTCATGTTGTAAGTGACTTTCTTGTGAGATTAATATAAAGAAGTACTTTTTCTATCTCACCAAATGACATCTTAAACTTATATGATTTGTTTACATTTCTTGTTTATGATGTCTAACCCACTAATCCATATGTAGAATGCATGCTTGTAGTTTCTTGTTTATCTTTTGATGAATGCAGGTCAGACTTGGGAGGAGATTTGCAGTCAGGAAACAACCAAGCGCAAAGGGATCGATACAGGACATGGAGTTTAAGATAGGCCTACCAAATCCTTCTCTCTTGTATTTTATGTATGATTGTGGGGTAATGTTGGGATAGTGATTAAAAGTAGGAGACTTTAGACAGTTAGATATACCTACACTTTAGACCCTTGCTGTAGTCCGTAGAGGGGTTTTCCCGCTATATCCGAATTGGCGACCATACTGGGGAAGCCTCTAGGGTCTTTGGCGCTATTTCTTTTTGGGTGCTTTGAATCAGTTTATTCACTATTTTTTGAGTTTCTTTAAGCTTTTGTGTCTTTAAGGGATGTTGGTCTTCCATACCAGTACTCCCTACCTATGATGGACTATTGTTTTTTCATTTTTCGAGGAGTTACAGAGGCATACGCATCCTGTAGTGGGCCTGCACGTGTGCATACACGCCCTGCCCTTGGACATCCCACATACATATGTTGGTTGTTGAAGTGTCAGTAGCGTGCCTGTTGAGAATTTTTTTTTTAAAAGAACAGGCATTCATCCTCTTCCTTGTCAGGAGTCGCACTCCTCAGGGATTTTCTTGATCTAGTACTGGTCTCTGTTATAGCAGTCTGTAACCTAGTTCTAACTTCAGTTTAGCTTTCTTTTGACCAAAGATTTCTTTTGTTTTCTTTAAATACGGTTTTTAGACAAGTTAGTGAGTCCGCTTTGATCTACCTACTTGGTATTGTCAGTGACTCCCTGCGATATGCGTTTGGGATTGAATTCATTTCTTGGTCCTATCTTGTCGTCATTTTTCCCTTTTTTTCTTTAGAAGAAAAGAAAAGAATGCATTTTCAAATTTCTTATTTTGAAGCCTGAAACAATAAAAATAAAATCTTTTATTTCTTTGTTTGGTAAAGTAGTTTAGGCTAGTTGTTTCATTTACCAAGAAAAAATAAAGTTTTCTTAAGTTCTTTACTTGAATTCTTAGGACATTAAGTAGCTCGTAGTCGAGGGAAATATTGTTTTAAGTTTTTCTTTTCAAAGATCTGAGAAAAGTATTTACGAAAAGTTTGGTTAAAGAGTTTAAATTGGAAAATCTTTACTTGTGAAGAAAGAAGTAGTTTTGTTTCCAGTCTCATCTTATTCTCTTCTCTTTCGTCTCTTCAAGAACATCATTGGTTTCATTTCCGTTCCTTTTGACTTAAGACAACCACTAAAATTAATTCTTAATTAAAATTTATTAGACTTTGTGTTTGTAGGGTCCACCAACACAGTCTAGGCTAGAGCCTTGATTTAGGATTGGAGAGGAAACTCTTCAAGGCTACAAAAACAAACATAAGAGTCTGTGATAGGGAGTGCTTGAAAGTCCAATAACCGTGAAAGTTATTTGGGATCCTCGTCTAACACGGGGGCTAAACATGAGGCCGCATGTAGAAAGGTAGCGGAGATAACCCCTCCAAAGTCGGACCAAGCATAGTGGGGAATGCATATCGAGGGCTTATCTTGGGATTTCATTGATCGCATTTGCCATGAAGCTTCGTGGGTCTTGAATTTTTTCGAGGTCCTCAGTCGTCTTCCGGAACACTTTTTTTCGATACCCTTGATAGGCTTTGGGCTTGATACCCCTCTCATTGCGATCCACCTGACTGCTGACTGTACCTGCCTGGTGACTGTTCACGTGTTGGAAACCTAGTTTCCTTTATCTTAGTGACTTACTCAGGTGACTACGGGGGTATACCGCAATACCTAGGGAAAACATCAGGCCATTCTTTGCAAAGTATACCCAGAGGGTGCTTCCATATTCGAGTTTCACTTATACCAGTAAGTTGCTCTAGTGTTGGTTGTTGTAATTGTTCTTCCAACTAGCTAGTGATCTGCTTGTCTTACCTCATAGGAACTATTTCTAGCTTGTGCTCGTATTTTTAAATAATTGGATAAATCCCTAGTGTGTCTTTGATATTCTCACAAAGTGGAGGATTAGGAGCTCTGTCGATCCTGCCACTAGTTGATCTCGAGCCACCCTCGCCACTGCTAAGGCCAAAACTAGACCAACAAGGGTCTTTTGAGGTGACTGGGTTATAGGAAACTATGCCCGAATCATCTCTGAGAGAAGAATATTTGATTCCAAAGGAACCAATCATTTCTGAGCTTGGAGCGCAAGCTCTTGGTCCATATAACCCTCCAATCATTGATCTATCAGCGCCCATAGTTTTACAGGTTCAACCTTACGAGGGTCAGGTAGTGTCACAAGCAGCGATGGAAACAAATGTTGCTACTTCTTCAAGGAATACTCATATTCCCTCTACGGCTATCACTACAGGGGGTGTTATGCCTCCTAACAACCATCACCAGTCTCAGCCACTATGGTCTCAGCTACCTCTACCTCAAGCAATGGTCTGATTCCATCTATGGATGTGATCACTTCTCCATTCACCCAGAGTGTGGTAGGCGCTCCATTCTCATACGGGATGCTTGTCTTCGATACGAGAACTGTCCTTTCCCACTCCACTCTACAAACATTAGGTCTCGGGGTAGGGAGCTCTAATGTTCCTCTGCAAGGATCCATGGGGGGGACTCCAGATCCCTATAACACTTTCCCTTATGGAGGGGGTTCATATACCTCCTTCGTCCCCTTCGCTCGGTGGTGCTCACCAGCACTCTGTCGGGCCGAATGTAAACTATGGTTTGTTTGGAGCAGGTAGTCAAGGACTTCCTAGTTATAGCATGCCAATAGGTTTGACACCATTCTCTTTGTTCGGTGTGTTTGGTAACAATGCATTCTTGTCAGTTGTCATCTCGGCCGGGGGCAACCCTGGTTATGGACAACAAAATCCTATGTAGGGTACTATTCCTACACAAGGGGGAAACTTAGGAATTCCTTTCTCACAAGGACCTTGGACTCCATGGTAGGGATCAGTTCCCTTGTCAAGGATGTCGACCGGGGGCAACCCCTTCCATAGCCATTGGAACCCCAGGCAAGGCTCAACACCTATGCCCATCAGATCGGCAGGGGGAAACCCTTCCCAAAATACTTGGAATGAGATGAAATCCCAACCCTTTACGTCCTATTATGGAAGTCAGCCGATGACGTCTCAACAAGCACAAAATTCATACACTGGTCACAATCATGGTTATTACCAGAACCCTGGCCGATAACCTAACTTTTCCTAGCAACCTGGTGCCAACCAAACTCCAGGCTCCTCTTTCCCTGGTTATAATTAACAACCCAAATTACCATTTCTGGAAAAACTGCACTTGCTAGACTTGACAAGGTTATTAAACAACCCCATTTGTCATGATCCGCGTTGGCCTCTGATGCCGACAAAGTTTCCTTTGGACATCCCAAATTTCGAGGCCAAGCCTAACGAAGATCCCGATGATCATGTGACTACCTTCCATTTATGGTGCTCATCCAATTATTTGAGAGATGACTCCATCCAGTTGCATTTGTTTCAATGCACTCTCATCGGGAGTGCGACGAAATGGTACATCGAGCTCGACCGCTCAAGATAATATTCCTTTGGTGAATTGGTGGATTTCTTAAACCATTTCCAATTACCTGTGAGATACGATGTCGACACCGAATTGCTTGCCAAATTTGAGCAGACAAAAGTGGACCATATATCAGATCACATCTGAGAATGGAGATGCCGAAAGAGTTTGATAAAAGTGTCAGTCCCACCAGCATTCCTTCTTGAGTGGTTCCTTAAGGCTTTGGTACCCTAGTTATCTAAAGACATCACAACCTCGGGGGTCTTTTCAGAGGAAGAAGTGATAATGAGTTCCCAACAGCTAGAATTGATTTACTCTCGGTCTGGTTTATGTTACAAAGTTTTACCAGATGCACCATGGTCGATACTTGAAAAGACCAGATAGAGATCTGGACCACATGCCGATGGTATTGTAGTTCCAACACAAATGAAGCTCGTTGATCAGTTGTTGAATCAATTGCAACAATTGTCAATACAACAGACATCGGCCAGCTAGACCATTGGTTCGACTGCTCCCCCTACTCAAATGTCAGATGTACACAATGTTCAATCGACAAACCTGAAGGCCACCCAACAACCTAATGGAAATAAGAAACAATGAAAGAAGGGTAAGGGGGATAAGAAATCTACCAATAATGTTGGCGAGGGAAACACACTAAAAATAATAAGTCGAAGTATCCCTGTAATCTTTGCAAGGGAGGCCATCCAACTCACCAGTGCCCTTGGCTTGCGGAAGCCCAGAATTTATTGGCACAATAGCAGCCTGTCATGTTAACGAATCCATTTCCACATGGGAAAAATTTATCTCAAGCCTCTTCAAGCATGGAAGGGGCCAGTCAGGGACCCCCTCCGTCTTCGAGTAATCCTTCATCTGCAAATTTATACATGATGAAAGGTAGCGTTGACATAGTGACTAGGACACATGACTACGAAATGACAAACACCTCTAAGAAGGGTAAAGAAGTCGAAAACCCATCTCTTCCTCTCTAGATTGAGAAGACGTTGGGTTAAACAATGACACACATCCCCAAAGGTGTGTTCAAGAAAGCTTCCCACAACCCAAATGCAAGGGCCGCCCAAAACTACTCTGTGGTGGAAGATTTGTCACAAACCCCTTGTGCAATGTCGGCTTTGGAAGTCCTCCAGAGATGCCCTTCCCAGAGAAAGGCTTTGTTAGCTGCCTTAGGATCTGATGAGACTTGTAATCTAGGAATGATCATGCTTGATATGACCGAATTAAAACCTCATCTTCACTACCACATAGCGTTTTAGATAGTAGTCTCTTACACCACGAAAACTTTTACTCAGAACATTTTCTGCACAATGGTTGATGAGGGTGCCTCAACATGTGTGATGTCTTTGGTGTGTTGGAAGGCCATTGGCCAACCCATTTTTTATCTGTCACCTACTCTTCTCACCACTTTCGGCGGTCATTCATTTCGACCACATGGAATCATCCCCTCTTTTCCCGTGCAGTTAGGAGGGAAGTCCATGTGCGTCGAATTTGAAGTGGTCGATGCATCTCTCAACTACAATCTCTTGTTAGGAAGGAGTTGGACCTACGCTATGCAAGCAGTGGTCGTGACAGTTTTCCGGGTCTTGTTGTTTCCACACGAGGGTTGGATCATGACCATTGATCAGTTATCCTTTTCCCATCTTGACCCTTCATCGATGGTATCCACGGTCTTGATGATTGATAACCCTCAGCTTGACATCATCAATTTAGTGGTTGGTTTGTGCCCACCTTTGATGGGTACCTTCAGTTACCCGCCTCCGACTGGCAATGTCCATTTCATGTTGGTTTTCCCCAACCAACCTAGGGCTGAAATATTTCAAATCTCATCGTTTCGCACGACTTACTTTAATAATCCGTGGACTCTTCCTTCCCCATCAGTCACGATGGAAGAGATAGGGAACCATGGCATGTCCATGCCTTTGTCCACGATAGAGGTTGCGTACTCTATAGTTTAGCAAGCTTCCACCGACCCTGATCTGACTCCCACACAGAAGTTGGATCTAGTTCTCGAGCCTACATGGGCTCAAGGTTCCCTCGCCAATACTGATTCTTTAGACTTAGTCTTACCCTCAGACGAGGAGATTATTGAGGCAATTACTAGTCCAGACATACCCTGGGATGATCTTCATCATAGATCTTACTTCCTCCCAGAGTTAAGAAGAATTGAAGTAGGTGAATTCACTCTGACTATGACTGTAGATAAGGCTTGTCCTATAAACCCTTTGGCTACACACGCTATTTACGTTGAAGGAAATATGGAAACCATTACTCAAACGATACCTAGCAGTATCTCTAAAATCCCTACCGTCATGGAGAATATCTTTGTCAGAGCGGACTGCTCCCTTGAGGAGATTCAAATCTACACAGATTTATTTAAATATTTCTACGACGTGTTTGCCTAGTCTTATGAGGAAATGGCAGGCATAGATCCAAGAATCGTCGAACATGAAATCACGACATAACCTGATGCTAAGTTGGTCTGGTAGAAGCTTCGTCCATTCAATCCTAGGAAAGAAGCAACTATTAAGGCTGAAGTAGAGAATCTACTCCAAGCTAGTTTCATATAACCCCTCCAATTGACTCAATGGGTTTCAAATCCCATGCTAGTCAACAAAAAATAGGGTATGATTCGCGTATGTACGAACTTCCATGATTTGAACAAGGCATGTCCAAAGGATAATTTCCCCATGCCATTTATTGACCAGATAGTCGATGAATGCATAGGTTGGGAGGCCTTTTCTTTCATAGATGGTTTTTCAGGATACAATCAAATATAGATCAAGCCCGAATACCAACATAAAACTGCATTCATCTATCCATGGGGTACACTTGCTTATCCGAAGATGCCTTTTGGTCTGAAAAATGCAAGAGCTATGTTTTAGTGGGCCATGTCTTTTTCTTTCCACAACCTAAAAGACATAGTCGAGGCTTATCTCGATGATTTAGCGTCACGATCTCGCAAGAGAGCTAATCATCCTGCACACCTCTGACTTATCTTTGAGCGATGTCGCTACTACCATATCCGCTTGAATCCAAACAAATGCAGTTTTTGCGTCACATCGGGTCATTTGCTTGGTTTCATAGTTTTGACAATAGGGATCACGGTCGATTCTCTAAAGGTTGAGGTGATAGTTCAGTTGCCTCCCCCATGCACAATCCCTCAGCTTCAGAGTTTACAGGGAAAAGTGAACTTTTTATGGTGTTTCATCGCAAACTATGCCGAGATCACAAATGGTTCATGCGTTTATTGAAGAAGGATGTTCCTTTCAATTGGGATGAAGCTGCTCAATGCTCTTTTGAAGTGTTGAAACGTGCCCTCATGTCTACCCCTCTGCTTCGGCCACCCAATTATAATAAATATTTTTTATTGTACTTGTCCACTGCGAAGTCGACCATCGGTATGGTCTTTGTTTAGGAGGATGATTTTCTCTCAAAATATGTGATTTATTACCTGAGTTGAGGCTTGGTTGGACCAGAACTCAATTATTCCCACATTGAAAAACTTGTGTTGGCAACAGTTCATGATGTCCAACAGTTTCGTCACTACATCTTGTTTCGCAAGACCACCATCATTTCTGTTGTGAATTTGTTTCAATACGTGTTGACACGACGTGTAATTGGTGGAAAGATCAGTAGATGGATAGTTATCCTCTAGGAATTGGACTTGAATTTTGTTTCGGTGAAATCCAAAAAGTCATTGGTATTTGCGGAACTCATTTCGGAAATTTTGATCGAATCAGGTGATGTTATACCCAAAGAGTCTCCTATCAAAGGAGACATTTTGTTGATCCCGTCTTCAGACCCCTTGTATGGAGATATACTAGTCTATATCCAGGCTTTGAAGTGCCCTACCTCTGCTTCTCATGATGAGCATTGTTGTATACACCATCAGGCCAGAAATTATCTCATAATCAAGGACACTCTGTATCATCGAGGTGTATATTGCATCCTTCGTCGGTGTCTCACCCATGAAGAAGCGGAAATCGTGCTTAACGATTGCCACACTAAAGCATGTGGCAGTCATTTGTCTGGGTTCACAACAACCCAAAAGATTCTACGAATTGGTTACTTTTGGCCGACATTAATCAAATATTGTGTTGAATTAGTCAATAAGTGCCACCCATGTCAGATCTTCTCTCGAAAGATGAGGGCACACCCTGCTCCCGTGTTTCCCATCATCACAGTTGGTCCCTTCACCAAGTGGGGGATTGATTACGCTACATGCAACCCTCCTTCCGAAAGGAGGAACTGTTATATCATCATAGCAATATACTACTTCACGAAGTGGGTCGAAGCTATGCCAACATTTAAAGATGATGGGGAGACATCAACTCTCTTTTTGTTTAACCAGATAATAGCAAGGTTCAGCATCCTAAGAGAGATTGTCATTGACCATGGTAGTGACTTTCAAAACAAAATGATGTCTGAGTTAATGTCAAATCTTGGGTTGAGGCAAGAACATTCATCACCCTACTACCAACAAGAGAATGGTTAGGTGGAAGCTGTGAATAAATCCCTTAAGACTATTTTATAGTGAACGATCAATTCAACCAGGTCAAATTGGCATTTGATGTTTTATTCGACATTATGGGCCTACCAAACGTTTGTTAATACTGCAACCAGTTTCTCACCTTTTCAAATCGTTTACAGGCTAGAAGCAGTCTTTCCTATAGAGTGTCAGATCCCCTCTCTAAAGTTGGCAGTACAGTTATTGCCAGACACTTCATCTCTTGAAGAACATTTATTATATCTTGAGAAACTCGATGAGCAGCGTCAGGATGCAGCCTTGGCTAATAAGGCTCACAAACAAAAAGTCAAGTGTCAGTATGATCGGTCCATCCATCCTTGAATTTTCTCTAAAGGTGACCTTGTCCTAGTCTATGACCAAGATAAGGACCCCCTGGGGGCAGGCAAGTTCAAACCCATGTGGTTCAGACCTTTCATCGTGAAGGAGGTTCTAAATAAGGGTGATTATTATCTGGTGGAATTTAAGGGAAATTCTTTGGCAGAGCCTAGAAATAAGCTCTACCTCAGGAAGTATTACTCGTAGGTGGGTCACCTTGGGTGACTTCTTGTAGCATATGTATAGTCTTGTAAATTCTCTTTTTATTTTTCACATTTTTGTTTTATGGACATGTCATTTTTTATGTCATCTTTTTCACTGTGGCATATGTTAATTGAATCAGAGGTGTTTGTTGGGTTCGTGGACGACGCTAGCTGACACACTCAGAGGCTTTATTCCGCAGCTTGGGTGATTTTCACACCTCAGGGCTAGTTGTTATCTTCGGGAGGTATCTCTTTAGGTGATGTCACAAACAATGTTGTCGAATACATCACAGTCTTAGAGTTGCTTAGTGATACTTTGTCACATGGTATCTCTCACCTTCAGGTCTACTTAGACGCTCAACTAGTTGTGTCTCAGTTAAATGGGGTTTACCATGTTTACTATCCTACACTACATCGACGGTTCCTTAGGGTATGTCTCTTAGAATGAAGTTTTGATTACATTACGTATATCCATGTTCCTAGGAGATTGAATAAAATCACGGATACTCTAGCTAAGCATGTATTAGATTGGCATATTGCCCACATGTAAGAAAAAGCACACACACGCACATGTAAATACATTTGTAAAATAGATGTAATCCATAAGACATAAAAAGATGAAAAATATCCATATATATATCAAAAAATATCAGAGTATATGGGTGGGTGAAAGTGCCTCAAAAATATGTCCAATCAAAGTCACGGGGTTTATGCCCTCAAAAATATACAAAAGGTTCTCTCGAAACATAATTAGTCTAGCCTAGCTAAGGGTGGGGCCTGTTGGTCCTACCGTAGTGAACAACAGCGTTCACCAAATGCCGGAAGAGCTAGACCCAGGTCCGTGGCACCCCAACTATGTGAGGTTGCATCGACAGTGGGAGATCGTCGATCTCCGCCATAGGGATTGTATGAGTGAGAGCGGTAAGGTTTCACTCTACCCATCTCAATACTCTCTTAGCCTCTTCAGCTGGAGGCCCCCCTGTTGTTGTTGTTGGTCCGATGACTCCAGCTGGTCCTGCCTTTGGTTGAGGACGCTGCCTAGTCCTCAAGAAGTCTATTGGACACACTGGTCCCACATCTATACATAAAAGATACGTAAGTGTCAGATACTTTGGTATAAAAAAAAAATTATATATATAAAAAGACATAAAAATTAAATAACTTTGAAAATAAAAATTACCCATATCTCCTTGCTCCACTCCAGGAGGTACAGGCATGTTAGGATCTCTAGAAAAATTGATCCCAGCATAGGGGTAGTCCTCTATTGCTGGAATCTGTTGTGACCACCAATCGAAAAAAAATTCATCAAAGGCCTTCTTGGTCGTCCCTCCCCCCTGTCGCGACAACAGCACTGCCCATCTGCACAGTGTTGGGAGAGAGGCCTCATGCCCTCGTATAGTCTCTCGAGGACTAAGACTAGGTACCCTCTTGAATAAAAAGGAGCACAAAACGATTCCAAACCCGAAGTTACGGTGCTCCCGTATCTAACACTCTATTAGTTATCTCTTCATGCAATCCATCATGGTGGTACTCCAGTAAAAAATTCATGCATTTAAGCATTGTACCACACAATGCATGTGCGGCCGATAAGCCTGATGTAAAGTTGTGGATCCAGTGATCTGCCCAATAAGTATAACCATCACTTTGAGTGATAGGTTGTTGATCTTATGTATAGGCACCTAAGAACCTACTTTCTCAGTACCAGCCTCGCAATGGAGTCCAATTAACTCCTCGATGTTGTGCTTCCTGGGGGGAAAGTGCACAAGTTGACTGGATCCCCTCTCCTCGAGAGACCAGTCAGGAAGTAAGTTTCCTCACTCATTGGAGTCAACAACTGCCCCTCAAGTATGAATGCCTTTGCGTCAGGATGTCAGTAATCTATCAATGCATTTAGCAACCTGGGTTGTGCCCTCATGAAAGGACACTGGAAGAAATTTAACAACCCGCATTGTGACAAAATAGCCATTGCAACATGTTCCTCGGAGACCAAAAAATCAATGTCCTCATGCTCCCTCTCTCTCCAATGCACATACATCCTGAAAAATAACAAATAGATGGAGAGTTAACTCTCACATTTTCATTTTTTTTTTTACTTAATTGAGGGTGTAGGCGGTCTGTCTTGGGGACAGTCGCATGTGGACATGTGCAATTCATCTTCTTCCTGCGTGTACATGTGAGATGTGCTTGGACATACCGCGTACATGTAAAGCCAACCTCTTTAAAGGTCAATGCCCCCCCAAAACACAAAACAAAATGCAAAAATGAAAGATAGAAATAGAAGAGAGGTTAGTGCATACTTACTTGGTCCAAACGGAAGTTCGTTTCATCCACTGAAGCTCCCAGAATCAACTATTTTTGAAAAGGGGTGTTTTTTGACTTTTGCTCAATTCTCAATTTACAATGGTGATAATGAGCTACCATATTTCTATTTATAGAATTTTTGGCCCCTTTTTGTCATTTTTTTGGACCCTTTTGTCATTTTTTCTAGCTTGAAAATCATTCAGTATGGTTCTTGAGTTTCTCGAGGGATGTTACAATAAGAGTTACTTTGGGTATTTGGGAAATTTTTTGAGAGTTGGGTCATTTTTAAATGTCTTTTGGTAGAAATTTGTTTCTCCAACTTTGTGCATGTAAGATAGGATTCCACCTCCACTTGTTGCACCTCGTTGTCTTTTTCTCTTTTCCATAGGATCGATCCCACCGAATTGCGACACAAAACCCTCACTCTTTCTCTAAAAGTGTTGTAATTTAGTGGTAGAGCCTACCTTTACATAGATGCCCTAGGTACATACTGGTTGTATCTTGGTTTCCATGCCGTCACTAATGACTATAGGCTCCGGAATCCTTATTAGTTTTTCCTGATTACGAGTTTGAGCCTCATTTGCATGTTTCATTTTCACTCTTGACCTCACCCTCGGGACTCCCAAAACACAACGGGTCTTCTTTTAAACCCTTTTCAAACCCTCTAAACATGAAAAGATTGTTGAGCGATCTTGTTTCCCTTCACGCTCAATAAACTGAAATTTGAAGGCACGTCTGTCCGGCGATAGTTTACCTTTTTTTCGGTCCGGATGGTCAAAAGTACGAACAAAGGTATACTCTAGGAGCCTCGATTCTCTAGAAGAGTATTCTCAGGTATATATTTAACCATTTTTCGAGCCTGAGGGACTAAAATTATGAAAAAGGAACCCCCACGGAGTCCATAGTTAAGCTCTTTTCAGACTCCCTAAAATTGAAAAGATAGTCGAGTGACATTGTTTCTTCACACTCGTTAAATTGGTCTAGAAGAACATCCCTTATAGAGTCCATAGTTAAGCTCTTTTCAGACTCCTTAAATATGAAAATATTGTCGAGTGATATTGTCTTTGTCACACTTGTTAAAATGATTTTGAATAGACATTTGTTCGGTGCTAGTTTACCCTTTTTTCGAGTTGACTAGACTACCTTCGAAAAAGGTACCCTAGTGGAGTCTCCTTTTATGTTTTTTCAGATTCCCTAAAAATGAAAAACTGTCGAGCTTACCTTCTATGGGCTCATTAAAATTGCATCGAAGGACGTTATCATTGTGTCTAATTAATCACATTTGCATTCTTGCATATTTGGCCTAATGTCGGCTCCATGTTACTCTCAACTGAACCATCTAAACCATGCCTTATACGCAAACCTTATAGCACTTTGCCCCTGCATCTTGACATCTTGACCCATGGAGGATTTTTCATGAGTGTCCTTTTCCTGCATATGTCCCCTTGCTCTAAGCATCAATGTGGTCCTTTCACTTGGAATTAATATTTCTGCGACACTCGATCCTCCTTTGTAACGTACCATTCTTTATTCTTTCTCAAACTTTCCAAGATTATTGAAAAAGACAAAAAAATCAAATATACCCCAAAAAGAGGAAGGGAAAAGTATTTTCTTTTTGTTGACAACACAATGAGTCGCCCTTGGACAAACCACATCCTTTTGTTTGTCCATCAAGCTCTAGGATTCAATATGACCTTAGGAAGATGTTCTCACTACATAGGGTTGTGTCCTCCTCCATTTAGTTACCCTTATAAACATTTGGAGAGTTCATGTTGCCTCCTACATCATGAACTTATGTCAATGCCATGCTCCCTGAGTCTCATTTTTTGTCGTGCTTCTATCCAAGGGAAGTCTTACTTGAGTCAACCCTTTTGAATTTTGTCTCTTGTCCTCATGTCCGGCCACCCTAAAAGACCAATCAATTCCTTGCTCAAAATCAATGAAGTTCTATGCCTGATCATAAAGATCCTCTTATCTGTTCCCGATGAGCCGTCAAAGACCTCTGGGTAGTGAAGTCATACACTCATATTACACTCCTACCCAAGTTTTGAAGATTTTGAAGTTGTTTCTCGAGCTCTGAAGACCTCATCTCCAGCCATCGGGCATCATTGGCTTCTTGAAGATGGATACTATACATGTATATCTTTTGATTTTTGAGATGTAGATCCATTGTGTACTGCTCGCGACTACACTTTATATAGTTATATGACATGGATTTGCAGTGTATTGGATTGCCATCCATGATTTTATTTCATCTTGAGCATGGGTATGCCCACCTCAATGAGAGAAATTGTTATTTTTGTAGATGGCACCTCCTGAACTCTAGTCCCTGGGTTCACTCGCGTCGTACAGTGGTGAATATTTGTAATTTATTTTAGCCATCATATGATCTTCTGACCTCACACATTAGGGGGCATCTATTATAACCCTAAATTTCACCAGACATGCATACCTGGCATCAGGCCATCTAACTTGCTATCTTTTCCAAGCCATCAATGAACAAGCTCTTCAAAAAACCATTGCTTTGAAGGTGTACGCACCCTGCACCACCATTGCCTGTGTACACATGCTTGTTGACCCACTAAAGCCTGCGTACACTCACAAAATATCGTGAAAAGTGGAAAATTGCATAGGATACTTGTTTCTGGGCCATTACTTAACTGTTTGACTGCCCATAGCCAATCACCCCAACCGTTACTATCTCTTTTGGCCTATAAAATAAGGGGTTGGGGTCCCATTGCAAGGAGAAGCATGAGAGCAAAGAAACTCTTCCCATTTTATCAAGCCCCCCTTTGCCCCAATCGCAAAGCCCTTTCCATTTCCCTAAGAGAGAACTGAAGAGGAGGAGTAGATGTGGAAGTAGTTAGTGCATGGTGATGAGGATCCCAGGACCAAGTTCGAGGAGTAGTGTCGATCTCATGTTGTAAGTGACTTTCTTGTGAGATTAATATAAATAAGTACTTTTTTCGTCCCGCTAAATGATGTCTTAAACTTATATGATTTGTTTAAATTTCTTGTTTATGATGTCTAACCCACTAATCGATATGTAGAATGCATGCTTGTAGTTTCTTGTTTGTCTTTTGATGAATGCAGGTCAACCTTGGGAGGATATTTGCAGTCAAGAAACAACCAAGCACAAAGGGATCGACACCAGACGCGGAGTTTAAGGTAGGCCTACCAGATCCCTCTCTCTTGTATTTTATGTATGATTGTGGGGTAATGTTGGGATAGTGATTAAAAGTAGGAGAATTTAGACAGTTAGCTCTGCCTACACTTTAGACCCCTGGAGTAGTCCATAGATGGGTTTTCCCGCTATAGCAGCATTTGACTATTATTGTAACTTTCATACTTATGAAATACAATTCCATTTCTTCTTTGTGTATGTGTAATGGTGTGTTGAACATTTGTGCTATTTTGATTTTGTAGATAAATGATTTTTCTAAGAGGGTAGGGCCCCCTCCTTAGTCAAGTACTACCTGTATATTATAAAGTAAGTTATAGCATTTCAATTCTATTCATTTTAGTTCATAGTTGTTTTTTCTTTCTTAATATGTTGCAATTCCATATTTGTAGAACATTTCATCGCAATTCAAGTGTGGTTAATGTTCAGTTTCCTTATAACATAAGTTTCACAATATTAAGTTGCAACTTGTTTCTTGATTCAATCCTCATAACTTTGCAAACACATACGCTACTACAACTCATGTTGTTTTCATTGTTGTATCCTTCACGTTGTGTCTTTGTGGCTACAACTCTAGCTACCACGACTTGCATTTTTACATCATTTTGTGCTATAGCTCTATTGTTGCAACTCATGTTGCTGCAACTTGCATCGTTGTAACTTTTTGTGCTACACGTATGTTGTTGCAACTCCACTCGCAACTTCATTTTATTTTTCTTTAATTTAGAGTTATGATAGATTTATTCCTCAGTGGTTTGGTATTGATATTCTCTTGATTTTTCAATCATCATTGAATGTACACAATTATTATAACAAGTCAAGATCATCATTTTAATGTAGCAAGTCACCATTAGGAATTAGCATAACTTTCCTTTACGCAAGTGCGATTTACTTTATACAAGTATGATTTCCTTTACACAAGTGTGATTTACTTTCTGCAAGTGTGATTTCCTTTTTGCAAGTGTGATTTCCTTTACACGTGTGTAATTTACTTTCCATAAACTATGATTTTCTTTTCCTGCAATTTTATAAAGTAGAATAGATTGGTGACTTAATTAAGTATCTTGAAATCTCAACTTGAAACATTCGAAGTACTACAACCCATTATTGATTACAACACTACAACTTGCATATACAAAGAATGATAGTTTGTAAGATACGATCTCTGATTGATAGTTAAATGTACAACTCTTCAACTGCTCACTAAGTTAATCAGGAAGTAATTGAAAGGTCCATCAACTGTGACCACAATATCGAAAATACTGCAGGTGCATTCTTCAACCGGAATGGCATAACTATGTAAGAAAATGATCCCCATTACTTTGTGAAGGTTTTCTTGGCTTGATATTCTTTGGTGTTTTGCACTTGTTGATATTCTGAGAATCCATTTGCAAAGGAGTAAGCTTCATGAGTGCCCACCTTTTCTAGTAATTCATCGGTAAATGGTGTGGGGAATGGATCGTGTACATAGACCGTATTTAAGTTGTGCAAGATGCACAAATCCTTATGTCACATGTCTTATTTGGTTCTAGCACCATTGGACTAATCCAATCTGACTCTTCCACAGAAACAATGATCCCAACATCTATCATCTGAACTAGCTCTTTGTGCACCTTCTCCTTATACTTTATATTGAGGTGATAGGGTCTATTTTGTATTGTTTTAGCATCAATATCTAGCTGAATTTTCATGGTGCCAAGGGATCCTCAAACTCCCTTCATCTATGAGAAGCTTCAAGGAAAGAGTTCTTCATACTCGTTTATCAAGTCTACCACCTGGGTTAGTGATTCCTTCTCCTAATAATCCTCAATGATGGCCATTTTTGGTGCTTCTTTTGTACCAATATTATGTTTCTTTTTCTTAACCAGGTGGTCATAGTACGACACAGTGCTATCCAATGCCTTTTATTTAACTATGTGCTTGCCTAAGGTTTCATTATTTGTATGCCCTTGAGGTCTCCTTCATCGACATCATCATTTTCAATCTTCTAGCAGTGTATGACATCCTTATATTTTTCCATTGGCTTGTGATAGGTGCATATGACCTTTGGCAATGCATTCTTTGGTTGATGATGAAATATGAAATCCTTAATTCTCAGGAGGGCCTCCTTCTACATTAAGGATTCTGTTGTTAAACTGAATGTCACACGAAATTGTTTACTAACACTTCCCTAGTCTCATGTTTTCCTTCTTGTTTCCTCCTCGATGTACTAGCTTCTAGGGACCATATCCATTGTATGGAAAATTTGATGGATCCATTAGGTGTGAGGGATGTACTTATTTGTCTAGTGCCTCTCTCAAAATAAAATATCATCCTAAGGATATTATGTACCCTTATATCATTTTACCAGCTCAAAGTCTATGGTGGGATGGAACTTGACCTTTATAAACTCAACCACCCATTCCCATTCATGGATGTCCCCACAATGTGTCACCCACCAACATCCAGGTGTTCCTCTAATTACTATGTCCATGGCCTATACCCTTTGATTCTCCAGGTGCCAAGAACATGTTAACTAGACATGTACCATAAAATATTAGTGCATCACATAACTTTTATCCAATCCAATGCACATCGCCTAGTAGAAAATTCATAGATTTTATTCTTCCATCTCTCCATATAATCCTTTGAATCTTTGTCATATGAGCGCACACTTCTCTGTTAAGAACCAAATATCAAAATAGCATAAAAACCTCATAATAAGTACTCAACGACTTGACAAAGAGATAATTTCAGATAATAAGCCTCTTCAAGGGGGAAACCTCCTTATACACCACATAATTTACCAATACAAGATTATTCCAAATGAAAATGTCTCCTTGGTATTTATAGGAGACTAGGAGGTACAATTACAACTAATGGACCCAAGACAACATAAATAAAATAACAATACTAATGTAATATGCCCCAATTAAGGGGTAATGTGCCACTATTTAGGGATTAACATTCCCATCCCCATCATACAAGTGTTGTCTACAACGCTTGAGTAATTATGGATGCTTATGTATAAAAGACTCATCATCCCAAGTGGAATCTTAAGTAGGTAGTTTCTTCCACTTAATGAGATACTTTGAAATGGATATATTCCTTAACTAGTGAATTCTTGTATCATTGATATCTTCAGGCTCAAATATGATTTTTCCTTCCTCATCAAGTTATGGAAATATAGTTTGAACTAGGATCTTGTCCCCTATAACCTTCTTTAAGCATGAATTATAGAAAACTGGGTGTACTCATGAAGATGAAAGAAACTCCAATTTGTATGCCATAGTACCAATATTTTGCAACATCTTATAAGGGCCATATTACTTTGGTGATAATTTATTATCCTTGTTATCTTGCTTGAGGGACACCTGTTTGTATGGTTGTAGTCATAAAAATACACAATGCCCTACTTCAAAACTTCTTTCACTATGATGTTTATTTGCTTGTTGTTTCATGCAATTTTGTGCCATGGTTAGGTTGTCCTTTAAGAGTTGGAGAAATTGTTGTTGATGCTTGATCTGCTCTTCAACTACTTGAACCTTAGATTTTTCTTTTAGAGAAGAAGTGATGGACAATGGGTGATATCCATAGATTTCCATAAATGGTTTCATTTTTGTTGCAGTATGAAAGGAAGTGTTATACCACCATTCTTCCAAGGGTAACCACTTGAACCATTTTATTTTTTTATCATAGACAAAGCAACGAAGGTAGTCTTCCATACATTTTTTCATTATCTCAGTTTTTCCATCATATTGAGGATGATAAGATGAGATATGACCTAATTTATTACCCAAGCAAGAAAATAATTATATCCAAAAATGTCCAGTGAAGATGGGATCTCTGTCACTTACAATAATATTTGGGCTTCCATGTATCTTTTGAACTATCTCCATTAATGTGGTGGCAACTGTACTGGCTTTAAAAGGATGAGAGAGTGCACAAAAGTCTACATAGTTGGTCAATCTATCAACAATCACCACGATGACACTCTTTCCTTCATACTTCGGTAACCCTATGATGAAATCCATGGAAACCTTCTCCCATTGCTGACTTGGGATGGATAATGGTTGTAAAATACCTAGGGTATTAATTGTTTCCACCTGATTTTGTTGGAAAACCAAAAATTCTTCCAAAATCCTTTTAACATTAGTTTTAAGGCCATCCCAAAAAAAATCCTTCTTGACCCTATGGTAGGCTTTCAAAAATCCAGAGTGCCCTCCTACCGGAGAGGTGTGCAATTCCAAGAGTACCTTTTGTTTGATTTGGGAGTTCTTACATAAATATAAGCGATCTTTTTACCATAGTGAATCATTTTTCCATGTAAATGTATCATATGCATTGGAATCTTGTTGCAACATTTGAATGCGAGTCCACACTTTTTTATTCATTCTTCCATTCATCCCTTGCTTCTATTATCCAATCAGGTTGGATGATCGAGATAGCACAGAGAAAGGCCCTTTCTTGAGAGTGCATCTTCCACAACATTTTTCTTCCCTTTTTGTATATGATTTGAAAATCATAACCCAACATCTTGGTCACCCATTTTTGTTGTTCTTCTGAAGATAATCTTCGTTCCAAGAATTATTTAAGACTATAATGATTTGTTTTGACCTTGAACTTCCTACCTATTAGGTAATGGTGTCATTTCTTCAATGCATGTAGTACTTCTATCATTTCCTTCTCATAAATGGGTTTGTGTAAGTCCTTTCCCTTGAGTAGCCAAATTTCAAAAGCAAGGGGCCTTCCTTCTTAGAATGTGGAAGGTGCATTCGTAAGGCCAAAAGGCATGAC
>CBVK0100804135.1:0-14677 GCA_900067695.1 Picea abies
CATAATAACTCAAAATTACAGAAATCGTCGGAATGCAACGAAACCAAAGCCAAGCTGTGCGTAATGGATCTTGATGATGAATGATGCGAGTTGGGCCCAATAAAACCCCTCAATATCTCCCGAACTCTCTATCAACCCTATCTGGCTACTTTGGTAGGCATAACACTTTGTAAAGTTATAATGTCCCAAAATGGGGACATTACAGTGGAAATTGATGTTGGGGTTAAAAAATATCAATTTAAATGTCCTTCAAGAACGTTGATAGAATTGCAAAGGGCCCTCATAACCCAAGAACCCCTTCAATTTGTCACACATCACAAAAAACAAATGCAAAAATAGCGGTGGTACAAGAAAGTGGTAGTGTAACATTTGGGTTCATGTTTGTAAGGGGAGTTATAGCAACGCAAAGGGTAAGCTTCTCATCCCTAAAAATAGGTTAACAAATTTCAAAAAATTGTTTGCAATTCAAAACTCAACAATACTCTGGGTGAAAACTGTAGAAATTTTGGATCCAAGGCAATTAATTCAAATATGAAATTTCACCTTAGAATTTTCAGCCTTAACACTGGTCTGAGAATTTTAATTACAACAGTGAACATCAGCAAATACTCCATTTCATTTCAGTCCAAATTAATAGGCAACACAATATAAAAGATTGCAAACAAATGTGCTTCAATGTCAACAAGTTACAGCTCTTAAGGCACACTTTTCAAGCATATACCAGATCTGAAATCATTTTATTATAGCTGATTTTTACGGCAGAAAATATGCTCCGTTATCTTTTATGTGTGTGTTAAATCACTTAGCAATTTCAGTGATTTCTTTTGTCAAATCAGCATGAACAGTAAGTGTTGGAACCCAACCAAACGAGAAGATAACACAGACTGAAAATCAAATATGCAAATAAACAATTTGGGAAGCTGGAAACTCGATATATATATAAAGAAATGAAGTACAACTACATGTCACAACTTTATCACAAGTACAAGTCAAAATATCCAAACCTTCGTTCGAGAAACATGAAAACCCTAGCCACCACCAAAGATCCACAAGAAGTTAGCATCCACACTTGCAAGTTTTTCTTCACTCCAACACTTGTTTCACACAAGTGTCCAATACATCTCTTCTTCTCCTCCTTAACATGATTAACAAGTAGCACTAGGGTTTCCACATGCCAAAAAATCATAGTCATATTCTTTCACAAGAATTACAAGAGAAATGCTTCTTTATCCTCTAAGATTCACAAAATCTAGCTTCTTTGTTTCCTAAGGGTGAAATGTTAACCCTAGAATATCCCTTGAACTTCTCCAAGAACCCTAGTACTCCAAGACAAAGAATGATAATACAATGAAGAGTAAAAAAAGAAAGAGATTATTGCACTCTATTTGTCACATCTTAAATACAAATGTGTTTTGAATGAATGTATGAAAGGAATCATTCCTTCCTCTATTTATATGAGGTAAGGGAGGCCAACAATAAAAAGTGGGCCTAGTCCACTACATGTATCCTAGCTCTACATGAGTAGGCTCACATATGTGACACTCCCTCTACAAGTGACACATGTCAAGTTTCAAGTGAAAATATCCAACAAGAAAAATCCCAAGGGATGAGTGCGCCACAAATTGTTTCCAATGCTCCATCTTTTGAAGCCTCCAAAGCTCCAAATCTCCTCCTAAGCCATGTGCTTCTCTAGGTCCACCCCACTTACATGATCACTTTCTCAACCCAAGTGTCCTTGAGTCAAGTATAAGTCTCCATGCAAGCAACCAAGTGTGCCCATGCCATATAGGGTTCAATGCCCTCCTCCAAATTGTCGAATCGTCCAAAGCAAATCATCCTCCAAGCAAACAACCTAATGTCCATGTGCCCATTATGAAGAAGTCACCAAGTTGTTTAGGTCTCCAACGCTAAAGGAATAATTTCATAAAAACATCCATTCAAGGTCTAGGAATCAATGAGTAAACCACCTTGTGTATATGTCCATCACATAGCAACCAAGGGTCATTCATACACCATGCATGCTGTATCACATGAAACATCCCCAAGCATGGCATAAAACACTTTCAGAGTAAGCGTGGAAGCTAAAAAAAATTGATGCAAATTGTGGGGACAATTTTTTCTATGAGAATATCCTGATCGCAATATCAACCAAGCGTAGGAACTGGGACAAGTGGAGCTAAATAGGTTGGATATGTACAAGGTAAGTCTGGGGGTTCTAGTAAGCAGAGATTAATCTTTCACATCACCTCAATTACACAAATGTGTAAAATACAAAATCATAAACATGTAGATCATGCAATTACCCAATTCCTTTTTGCCAATGGTATTCATTTCCATGTTACTTGTTCTCCTTATGACATCGAGATGATTAGGAACATTGCAATTGCAGACACTTCATATTTTCCTTTAGAGAAAAATAAGATAACGACATCATTTCTTAACAAACAATATATAAAGATTAATGTGCAATTGGGGATTGAGGATGCATTGTGAAACTTGGGCAAGGATGAGGTGCTCTATTGTTATGGATGGAAGGATGAATACTTGTAGGCATAATCTCATCAAAATTATTTTTAGATCTTCATATGGTTCCCTCTTCCTTAAAGCAATTGGTTGTTCATAAGAAGACAAGGACGAACATTTACTATTTGAGTTTCTTCTTAAACATGGTGTAAAGGATGTCAAGCCACAACATGAACTATAGGTAGTTATATAGATAACAACAATTTGTAGGTCATTAATGTAATTCATAGTAGATACATGCACATATATTGGACCACATATGTTTATGCGCTCAACAATGCATTGAAGGATATTTGGAAGATTGATTCGATAGTAAAGGTGGTGAAAGTTGTTTGGGGCATATAAATGTTTATTTGCAACCACCATACCTACTTAACTATCTACATGAATTGCACAAGGAAGGAAATCCTCAAGCCCACAGACAATAGATATGATAGCTACTTCCTTTGAAGAGGATGTATGAGGTATAAGATATATTGAAAAAGATGGTCGTGGGCAATGAAAACTTTGGATGGCCAAAATTTGAAGTGATATGAGGGAAATCAAATGAAGCTTCAGGTGGAATGACAAATGGTGGGTGGATTGAAAATACTCGGTATTAGTGATAAGTCTTATATTATATTTTATTAGATATGAGGAATTGGTTGGACTTTCTCAAGTTTGGAGCAATTTGTAAGACCTTCAATATTATTAGGTCAAGTAACAACATCCATTTGTGCGAGGAATCTAGATTGTAGTTATACACAACAAATTTGACCAATCATTTAGAAAAGGTGGGATATCATGAATACATCATGACACATGGCAATGTATACACTTAATTGCAAATGGTATATGGAGAGGCCTAGGATAATACCTCTTATTTGTTAAAAAAATAGGCGTGCTCATTTCACCATAGACAATATCTCAATATTGTCACCCAACCATAGGCACAAATGCCACCCCCGAGCACCTTAAACTTGACAAAGAGAATAATTCTAGAATAAAACCATAGAACTAATAGCCAACCAAGGTAGTATACCTCTCTCCAGAGATAGCGTACCAAGGAGAAATTCCAAACCATAACCAAGAGAAAGTCCAAGCCAAAATCGAAAATGCTAGTTGCAGTAGCTGCATGTCCTCTCCAAACTTGCACACCACTGGTCTTATGCAGTTGTGAGAGTCTGAGTGACAAATGATCTCTAGCGCCCTCTTATTTATAGTCCTCCAAGTGACCTAACAGGGTCGACTTCTACTTCTAGAGGCTAATAACTCAATAATAAATATTCTCTTGAGCCGACTTGTCTCCTAGGGTTATTATCCAACGTTTTAGGGTTTCTCTTGCTTCCAAGAATATTCTAGTCTCGTCAGGGTTACATGTAGAGGCTAATACCTCCCACAAAACTACCATAATATCAACACTTCCTCCTAGCTAGGGAGGTATTAAAGGCAATGGTATTGAGCACAAACAAACCATTCAACCGGTAGCATCATCATAGCCACACAAACTATCTCATGGTCAAATCATGAGCACCATCATCACTATCAATATCATATGATAGAATCAACTACATCATCTCTTGAATTCATACTCCATTTGAGTAATCAGGCATGATGCTGAATAAGTCACTCACTCCATAGAGTGATACATGAATCATTCTTCTAATACGTCCTAGAAGAATGACCGTTTTGGACCATTTTCCACAGGGAGAATGTCTGTCCATCAACATACTTACTATCCATCTAGATAGAAATCATCTCCAACACTAGTGATAGTCTCCATGGAAATCAGGACAATTCCATCCAATAGAACACAACTGTGTCTATCCATAGTAGTACACAACCACACCTAGTAGCACAACAACTACTAACCAGTGACACATAGTAGTAAACAACTAATATTTAGTGGTACACAACCACACCTAGTAGCAAACGACTACTAACCAATGGCACATAGTCACACTCAGTTGAATACATCCACCACAGTGGCATAAAAATATTGTCTAGAGACATACAGTCTCCACAACAATCATATCATCTGATATCAACCTGGATAACAATATCATAATACAAATTGATTCATTTGGGCCATCCTTCCACTCAAATCTATGAGATTTGGAAGAGCATCTGCCCTCAGAAAGTAAAACATCAGCCATGGTATATCTGATCTATTCTTCCAAAACATAGAAGAATAACTGTCCCTGATTTCTGAGCCTGGACCATTCACCTAACTGGGCTATTCCTCTGGCACTAATCAAAGTGCAACTTGGAGAGAATGAGTCTAACCTAGGGAATGCCTGTCCTTGATTGTTGAACCTGGACTATTCTGGCACTAATCGCAATGCAACCCGGAGAGAATGAGTCTGCCCTAGGGATTGATTGTCTAGACCATTTCATATGGAAATGATTGTCCTACACCAACCTCCAAAATGGACCATTCTTCGAAACTTCTCATAACTGTGAACTTCGAAAGAATGACTGCGCGACGAGGCAAACCATTCTACTTGACCACTAATTTGAGTGACTGCCAAGAAGAATGACCGTCCTAGACCATTCCCCCACATTGGCCATAAGGGGAATCACTGTCTATGGTACATCAATAATCTATCGAACCATTTTCATTACGAAAATCACTGTCTGATCTGAACCATTTTCCAAATTGAAAAATGCCCATCTGTGAGAAATCTCGAACCATTTTTCGAACTGGAAAATGTCTGTCCATAAATCAATAATATATTAGTGCTCCCTCCCAACCTAGGAGTAATCACCTCCTTTTCCAATAATTAAGTCATCTCCACGAGCCTTGACTTGTCTCTTAAGTACACAAACTTTTCATCTTGGACAGAGGCTTTACCAAAATATCTGCTATCTCCTCATATGTGGAGATATCCTAGAGAACCACTTCTCTCTTCTGGACTTTATCACAGAGAATATAATTCTTGATCTCAATGTACTTCAACCTGTCATAGAACATGGTTTCTCTGAAATATTCACATAGCTCTGATTAATATATCATGGTCGAATTCAACACCTGATCAGATGGTCCATAAATCAACTTATGGAGCCACATTTCTTCTGTACAGGCATCACAAGCTGAAATATACTCTGCTTTTGTAGTGCCGATTGCAATAGAATTCTGTTTCTTGCTATCCCATGTCATCGTGGAAAAGCTCAAACTAAAACATATCCAATTACCACTTCTTCTATCATCTGCACTCCCTGCCTAATCTGAATTGATAAATTCATGTAGTTGTATGTCATAATTTAAACATCCCACAAAACAAATATCCAACTGAGTATTCTCCAAATACATTAATGAGACAAATTGTCAACACAGAGATGAGTCTACCAGATTAGAGTTTCTTCAAATTCTTCAGATCTGTTATCATGGGAGTTAGCCATAGATTTGAAATCCATCATCCCAGACTTCTGAGTAACCATTATGATACGCTTTCTTTGTCATAGGAATTTTTCGCCACACTTTTGCTGTATATGAGATACTTTGCATCAAGTTGCTTGAATTCCTTCCACTTGCATACATGAGTCTCTTTCTGGTATAATCTTCTTTCTCAATTTGCTTGATTGGGAAGAACAATCTTTTACATGTAAATTTCAATCCATGGATACTGCAAGAGATATATCTAGTTTACTGGAACAAACTGTCGTCATAATCTTCTCCCTCCTTATGGAAGAACCTCTAGTTCTAAATCTCGTAATGCCTCCATTCATAAGTCTTTTTCACATTTTCTTACATATACTGTTCTTCATCACAACTTCCATTTCTTCTGGTTGATTGCTTCTAGTGGGTTCAAACCAAGCTGGTAGTCTTACGATTCTCATTATAATAACTGTTTGTTCTGGCTTTTATTTCTTGGAATATTCATGTTCTTCCTCATGTTCCTCTTTATCTTTTGGGTCCATGGAGTCTTCTATAGATTCCATGCCCTTCCTTCCTAAATATTCCAGCTTCTTCCTTTCATCATAGGAACATGGATGTAGATGGACAACCAAGGATACTTAAGTCTTCTTTTCGAAGAAAAATTCTTCTAGAGTCAAACTGAACACATGCTGCTTACCATGAATGCTACTTCCAATGGGGAACATGGACATATACTTGATAATTTTCACGGATTCTTAAATGGATCATATCATTTAGGATTATCTCCCTCCTAGTCCTTGCTTCATGAATGATCAGATGCTCTTATTTTGGAATTCTGTAATCAACTCCCTCCATTTAAGAAAGTCCATGCTTCCGTCTACATTCTTATTACCTTATGCAAAGTATCACAAGTCTTATTCTAATTTCTTCTTGATTTACTGACTTCTTTATGATTTGACTCCTTCTGGGTATCTTCAGGTTTTGATTTTGATTTCGACCTATCTGGCAGTTGTTACTTATATAATATATTCCTTAGGAATTTTCCAACATACTTCATCTTCTTGTCGTCATCATAATATCAACCCTTATATTGTTATTATTTCATAGGTATTGTTTGACTGACCATCTTTTCTTCTAAGAAATAGATATGCATGATATGTACATGAACTATGTAAACATGGTATGTACAAGAGCTATGTTATAGAGGAATATTATTACCTTGAATAGAAGAAGAAGTCTGTTTTTATCATGCTTGAATTTCTTTGAGGATTCCCTTTCTTCGAAAACTGTTGCTTCGTCTGTTTCCTTCCTTTTATTTAACTCTTGACAATGGTTCCTGTAGTGACCATATTTTCGACTGTTGAAGCATTGTATTTTTGACATATCCTTTTCTTGATTTGGTTTCTTCCTTTAGCCAAACTTCCTCTTATTCCCAAAATTCTTGAATTTTACTGTGAAGGCTTGATCATCATATTTATTTTGGGATTTCTTTTTGGTGTTAATCCTCGATTCTTCTTGTGCACAACAAGTCAGAAGTTATGCAAATGCGGGATACTCCTTTCTTGTGTTCATGCTTGTGGAAAATGCATCCCATATCTTGGGAAGGCCGTGAGTACTATATTTACTAGTTTATTTTCTGAAATGATTTATTCAATAGCTTGTAGTTGATCTCTTAACTGAGAGATTCTTACAAAGTATGATGTTATGCTGTCATCATCATTCATTTTCATGTTACAGAGCTCATTCTTCAGACTCACTACTTGTCCAATGTTTCTGACTGAGAAGAGGTTAGTTAGGGAATCACACATCTTCTTAGATGAGTCAAGATGATAGATGTAGGGTATCAAGTGGTCTTTTACAAAGCCCACTATGATACTCATAGCATTGCTGCCATTGTCCTTGAAATTCTCCATAACTGCAACACTCTGAGGTTCCTTCTCTTTTCTTGCTTCAAACTGTGGCTCCATGATCTTGCCTTTCATGATATCCAATACTTTATTCTTGGAAAGGATGAGGTCAATCATTGTCTTCCATGCTCTGAAGTTAGAAGCCCCTTCTAACTTGTTTTCTAACTTCATAGAGTAAGTCATGACTTCTTTGACTTGGTCAACCTTTGAATTTGACCAAAATCTCAAACTTGACGTCTTGGCATGCTGAGAGTACCAGGAGGTGTGCTAGGATAAGGCACACTAGGCTATCTAGGAATTAGGTCAAGCTCTTCACTTAAGGTGCCTTAACAAGAGGGTTAGGGTTTCTTTGCTGTAACAAAACTTTGAATGCAACTGCAACTGTAACTGAGCAAATCCTCCCAATCTATCTTCCAATGGTTAGACTGTCCGAAGATAGTGTGGGCCCATAACTTGTTAGAAAAATAGGTGTTTTCATTTCACCATAGACAATATCTCAATATTTTCACCCAACCATAGGCACAAATTCCACCCTCGAGCAGCTTAACCTTTAGAGAGAGAATAATTCCGGAAGAAAACCCTAGAACCAATAGCCAACCAAGGTAGCGTACCTCTCTCCAGAACTAGCGTACCAAGAAGAAAGTCCAAACCATAACTAAGAGAAATTCCAAGCCAAAACCAAAAATTCCAGTTGCAATAGCTGCCGCTGCAGGTCCTCTCCAAACTTGTGCACCACTGGTTTCATGCAGTTGTGAGAGTCAAAGTGATAAATGAGCTCTAGCGACCTCTTATTTATAGTCCTCCAAGTGACCTAACTATGCCAACTTCTACTTCTGGAGGATAATAAATCGATAATAAATATTCTCTTGAGCAGACTTGTCTCCTAGGGTTATTATCCAACGTTTTAGGGTTTCTCTTGCTTCCCAGAATATTCTAGTCTTGTTAGGGTTACATGTAGAGGTTAATACCTCCCGCAACTACCATAATATCAACATTATCAGTAATACAAAGTTAAAGGAGGGGCTTATAATTGTCATTTAAAAAATGTTCCCTATAGAAGAGGGAAAATTTCTTTGCGAACCATTTACAAGAGGTGGCCCAAGAATCATAATGGGATAGTGGACGATGAATGGGAATAGAGATTTAAAGTTTTTTACTCTTGATATTCATTTGTTGTCTTAGGGTGCTAGTTACTCAACTACGTAGATAAGATAAGATAAGATAAGGTAAGATACTTTTATTCATCCCCAATAAATGAACACACAAGTAGGTCAATGGAACTCTTGAGTGCACATGGATCAATACAAAGTGGGAGTGCATAAGTGGCTCCTAAACAAAGAAAGTAGTAGAGGTAAGAGAGATAACATGAGGTACTACCCTAATCTAAAGTCTAAATAGTTCTTTGAAAACTAAAAACAAAATTGGGAGAGATGGTCCTAAAATTTGGAGTACATGGAGTGAGAGCCAATTAGACTCTGCTAGTAATTTCTCCCCTAACATCCAAAGTTGAATGGAGGAAGATCTGTATATAATGTTGTTTGGAAGAGGAACTATAAGATACTATGGATTGTTGATTGTGTTATTTTTTGGACAATGTTAGATGTTTCTATACCTTGGGAGGCCTCTCTTCGTTACTGTTACGGGGTCTGGAAGGCCTATGTTGTCAGGGTCACTGAGAGGTGGTGATAGCCTTTTGAACTCACACTAATCTAGAGTCGGGGGATGTACTACTACTAATATGTCTCTTGGTAACCTTGGTAGATGGGAGCACAAAGTATGAGTTAATCCTTTGGTCAGATGTTAGCCTAAGGGGTGGCCAAAGAGTATGGGAGTAGAGCTTGAGGGCCTCCTACATGTAAAGAACCAAGTAACGTTGGTCAGGGTGCCTAAAGAAACTAGAAAGTATTCGTGACTCATGATAAAGGCGGTGAAACCACGCTTTGATCTCATAGAAAACATCAATGATGATAGTAAGGGATATTGGATTTTTTGCATAAACTATCTAGGTTGAAATCATCTTTTTGGTCATTAGATATGAGGATCTAGTTGGAGTTTCTCAAGTTTGGAGAGATTTTTAAGACCTTCAATAATGTTAAGTCGAGTAGCAACATTCATTTGTGCGAGGGACTCTACATTGTAGTTATACACAACACATTTGTCCAATCATTTAGCAAAGGTTGGATATCATGAATACACTATGAAACATGGAAGCATATACGCTTAATTCCAAATGGTATATGGAGATGCCTAGGATAGTGCCTCCTATCGATGATCCAAAGTTAAAGGAGAAGCTTATAGTTGTCATTTAGAAAATGTTCCCTATAGAAGAGGGAAAGTTTCTTTACCAACAATTTACAAGAAGTGGCACAAGAATCATAATGGGGTAGTGGACGATGCATGGGAATCGGTCTTTAGATATTTTTACTCTTTCTATTCATTTGTTGTCTTGAGGTTCTAGTTACTCAACTATGTAGATAAGATAAGATAATTTTATTCGTCCCCAATAAATGACCACACAAGAAGGTCAATGGAACTCTTGAGTGCACATGTATCAATAAAAAGTGGGAGCACATAAATGGATCCTAAACAAATAAAGAAGCAGAGGTAAGATAACTAAAATGAGGTACTTCCCTAATATAAGGTCTAAATAGTGCTTTGAAAACTAAAAACAAAATTGGGAGAAATGGTCCTAGAATTTAGAGTACATGGAGTGAGAGCCAATTAGGCTATGCTAGTAATTGCTCCCCTAACATCCAAGGTTGAATGGAGGAAGCTCTGCATAGAATGTTGTTTGGAAGAGGAACTATAAGATACTATGGACTATTGACTATTTCATTTTCTGGACAATGTCACATGTTGCTATACCTTGGGAGGCCTCTCTTTATTACTTTTGTGGGGTCTAGAAGGACTATATTGTCAGGGTCATTGGGAGGTGGTGATAGCCTCTTGAATTCACACTAATCTAGAGTCGAGGGCCATACTACTACTGATATGTCTCTTGGTACCCTTGGTAGATGGGAGCATAAAGTAGGAGGTAATCCTTTGGTCAAATGCTAACCTAAGGGGAGGCCAAAGAGTACCGGACTAGAGCTTGAGGGCCTCCTACATGTAAATATCCAAGTAACATTGGTTGGGGTACCTAAAGAAACTAGAAAGTGTTCATGACTCATGATAATGGCAGTGAAACCACCCTTTGATATCATAATATATCTCAACAATGATACTAAGGGATATTGGCTTTTTTGTAGAAACTATCTGGGTTGAAATCATCTTTTTGGTCGCAGAGTAAGACCTAAAATTTCTTTTGATTGGCTAAGAGTTCATCTTCTTCGAATGTAAGGAAACAAGTTAATGGACCAAGACCCAGATACATTTGATAGGAGTGAAAGTCTACCCTCTTAAGGATCATCCACATGTCATTTTAGGGGGTGTGGTTTTCCTTGAATAATGGTGATGAGTCAACTTGCATTCAAGGATAGTAGTGATTGATGGCTGTCCTTTTTGTTGGTTGACCACTAAGTTATGATAGGTTTTTCCACCTTTGGAAAATGAAAAAGTTCAAAGTTCAAACTTCATATTCTGTAGTTTTTTATTCTTAAATTATGGTATCATTTTCATTTTACTCTTCTACAATTCACTTCTAGTTATGTAATGAGAAATGCAATGATTCATTATGAATTTCCTGTGTAATGATGTGATGTGACATTAATAAAAAATACGTTTTTGATAATGTGATATGATGCATGCTCAATGTTTATTATTAATATTATACTTAAGTTATTAAATCGTTAAACATTAATAAATTTTTAATATTTATATATTTGGAGCATTGCCTCTTGTATCCTACCCCCAAAATATGGGGAGTGATATGCACCATGCAAGTTGTCAATCATTGTCTTTGTTAGATTTTGGTATCTTATAGGTACTTTTGCATTTATTGCACCTAGATAGGAGTCTGAGCAAATGTCTCTCTCTAGTAACTTTATAAATTGATTTTATAAAGTGACTTTATAAAGTAATTATATAGTTGAGCCTTTTAATATTTAGTGGGTAAAAATGACTTTTTTGTTACTTAAGTGATTTAAGTGAACTCAATGGATGATTAAGTTGTGACCGTTAATTTCGAGAGATCTTGACTATTCATCTCTTTGGAAGACCAAGGGTTAGGGGAGTTACTCATTAATGAGTAATAAAATGAGCATTAGAGGAGAGATGGTGCACAAATTTTGAGGAGAGCTTGGAGAGGAATGTGAAGAGTCACTCATATTCCGAGAGAGACTAAGAGAGTTTGAGCTAGAGGAAGAGTAGCAACAAAATGGGATTGGCACAAATCCCAAGGAGGGGATAAGGCACACATCCAAAGATATCTTCAACATTAAAGGATAGTATGTACAATACAAATTGAGGAGGCCGTACAACTTCTTTAGGAACATAAATTGAGGCATCCATTTCAACACAGTTTTGGCATGATTGTCTAGGCACCTAATTGAGGAATAATATATATCTAAAGGGGAAACAAAAGTGCACAAATTTCGAGGAGGTTTTTCTCTTACGAAGGTTGTACTTTTCAAGTCATATAGCTGAAATCTCAACATAGATTTTGTGGTCTGATTTTCATGGGCTTTGGAACGTTTTTCAAGGTGATATTGCTGATGTAAATAATGCTGAATTTATTGTTGCGGTAATCTCATAATTTTCCTAAGAGCTCAATAAGAAGAATATATCCTAGACTAGTTTTCCCCTTGTGGGTTTTTCCAGGAGCATTTCCTAGAAATTCATTGTGTCAAATGTGATGAATGTGTATGTTGTTCATGATTATTTCTGCTGCTATATTTTCAAATTGCTTAGTCACTTGTATTTTTTCTCATAGTTCCAGTAAAATGTATGTGATTCCATTCCTTTATTGGTGAATAACTATAGGAGGTTGAAATCTATTGTTGGCTAAGTGTTTGAGATCAATTTTAACATGGTATCTGAGTAGGAGCTCTGAGGTTCAACATACAAGAGATTTGACACTTGATTTGAAGTGAGTTCAAAGGGGTTTTTATTGGAAGAAGGAAGGAGAAGAGTTGAGTTTCAGTTAAGAAGTCCATGGCTACTCTCTTGAGGTTCGAAGATAGGCTGGATGGGGCAAAAAAATTTAGTCCTTGGAAGAAGAGGACAATTTTGTTACTAGAGAAATTTGAGTTATGGGACATTGTGAACAACACACAATCGAATCTCGTCACCGTTTCTACAAAGGAAACTCTTCTGGCAACAATCCAGAAGAAGAACGTGAAGGCCAAGAGGATTATTCTTGATGCAATCAAGGGCCATGTTATTCCCTATGTCGCAGGAAAAAAAATGCCTATGAGATGTGGTTATCTTTGGCCAATCTATACCAAAGTTCCAATGAGATTCAGAATATGGTATTGAGAGAGAAGCTGAGAAATATAATGATGACTGAGACTGAAAAAGTGTCCTCATATCTCACTAGAATCACTCAAGTTCGTGATGAAATTGGCCCAGTTGGAGAGGTTATAATTGGAGGATAACTATTTAGTGTTGATGTTACAATAGCTGCAGGAGGTATTAACCTCCATCTGTAACCTATGACTAGATTAGAATGTTTCAAAAGCTAGAGAAACCCTAAACATATGTGTAGAAACCCTAGAAGACACGTCGACTCAATAAAATAATTAATATTTAAGTATTACCCTATAAAAGAAGAAGTCGACTTGGAAAAGTGACAAAGATCACTATAAATAGAAGGTGCTTGATCTCATTTGGTCATTCACTCACTAATTGCTCACGCAAGTCAAGTGGTGCGCAAGTTTGGAGAAGGAGTGCAACTGCATTTACTGCAACTAGGTTCTTGGTCTTGGTTTTTGGTTTGTGGACTCTCTGTTTGGTGCACTATTGTTGGAGAGAGATAGATACACTATCTCTTGGTTATCTGTTAGGTCTGGTACTGCTTCCAGGATTATTCTATCTGTCAAGGTTACGATGCTCGGGTGTGGCTGCGTGCCTATGGTTGGGTGACAATATTGAGATATTGTCTATGGTAAAACAAGCACATCAAATATTTTAACAGGTTATGGGCCCACACCACCTTCAAGAAAGTCTAACCACTGGAAGGTAGTGCAACAATTATTTGCTAAGCTCGTTGTGACACTAGTTACAACTACAACTAGGTTTTCTGATTGTGCAGTTGCAACAAACCCTCATACAACTCTTTGGGCACCTTAAGTGAAGCGTTGGACCTAATTTATGGATATTCTAGTGCGCCTTAGCCCACTTGTTGGTACTCTCAGCAAGAAAAATGTCAAGTTTGAGTTTTTGGTCAAAGTCAAAGGTTGACTGATCAAATTCAAAGGTTGACTGGTCAAATTCAAAGGTTGACTAATCAAAGTCAAAGGTTGAATTTTGGTCAAAATTGATTTTGTGGTCAAAGTTGTAATTTCAGGGTTTCTAGCTTGTTCTAATCATTGAACCTTTTTTATTTAGTTTCTAACCTCTTCTTGTCAAGATGGTGTATAGTTTCATATTAGAAGACAAGCGAAACGATGCTGCAAATTTTAAAAGTATTCACTTGTATATGCTTTTCATGTTATATCATCCAAAAAAAGCATGAGTGTATTTTGTAGGGAATGTACAAGAGACCTTTTCCAAGTAGTAATATTGGATTCAGTACATCCAGAGGAACAAGCAGTTGAGGCTCCAGGTTCCAGGTTCGATTGATCAAATTGTTAAGTTTCATTTTACACATACCAAGGTTGATAGTTGCTACATTAAAAATTGCAAAAGCAATATTTGAAAGGTTCTATTACTGCTAGATGTAATGAATACTTGATAGCATGTGAATACGTGAGATCGGAAGAGCGTCGTGTAGGGAAAGAGTGTAGATCTC
>CBVK0100804150.1:0-15043 GCA_900067695.1 Picea abies
AGGTAAGAACCTACGTAGGCAACAAGTAAAATGCTTGTGCCAATGCCTACTTTCATCTGATGCATAGATTTCATATAGGTCCTTGGAATTTTGTGTGAGTGTGTATGACTAAGAAGAAAGAACCTAAAAAAACAAAACCCCCATAAAAAACTACAAAATCCCAGGGCTCGGTACCCCCTGTAAGAAGCACTTTCATAGAGGAAATTATCCAAAAAGTTGAATCTCAAGCCTCGGTTGGACCCCAGAAAGGTTCTACCTTAATCCCTCAAACAAAAAATTCACCAAATGCAGCTCATGCTGAGGTTCATAGCATAACTGAAGGGACTGAATAAATTTTTCAAAATATAGATACTCCACCTCTCAGCCCTTTAGATGAGGGAAATTCTTGTAATCTGGAAGAAGGAGAAGGGGAGACCAATGGGATTGATAAAGAAAACTCATCACCACCGCTTGATCCTGGATCTCCTATGATTCTTATAGGAGAAGATACACCTGAAATCCTAGATAGAGGTAGCGTGATTAAATCCCCTAGGGGGCCAAGTAATCAATCACCTCAAATAGATCACCCAGACCAAGAAATCCATGAAGGCTATTAGAATATCATCGACCAAATGGCACAAAAAAACCCACAGCGACCTGAGACTTCCACCTTGGAGTATCATATAGTCAATCTGATTGCTAATGCCCCAATGAAATCCATTCCATCACAGAATATTCCAACCTTTCATGGATTGATCTCAGAGGACCCTGATGTATTCTTATTCAAATTTGATGTCCTGTGTAGAGGGTGTGACTACACCTCCGAACCCCAGAAAATAAAGCTATTCTCTTCCACTTTAAAAGGAGAAAATTTGCACTGGTTTATGGGATTTGGAGGAGTAACTATAAATTCATGGGATGAAATGAAACAAACATTCATGATGAAATATCAAGATTATTGTAGAACCATGGATCTAAAAGATGAAATCTTTCATATGAATGCAAAAGAAAACAAGACACTAGAAGAATATGTTGAAATGTTTCAATATAATTTGCAAATATCACCTTATGGTACATTACCAGGTGAGGTACTTAAAGCCACTCTGATAAAAGGTATGAAGGATGAATGGGTAGAAACATCGAATTTAATGGGGAAAGGTGATATTTATCAAGAAACTTATGATAACATTATCCAATTGTGAATCAGGTGTTCAAGTGGAAATACATGAACTAGATCGAGAATGCAAGCTCCCCTCACCAAAAACAAAAAAATTACTAGCAGGGGCATCACCTGAGAAGAAGTTGGTAATCTTTTAAAAAAATTAAAAACTCACATTTTGAGCACTCTGACTACACAATTGGATGTTCTGCAGGCTAAACAGAAACACGAAGAAGAAGAACAGTCCCTGGCCATATTTTTCCACCAATGTATAAAGAAACATGGTCTGAGGGAATGTCCTTTCGATGTGGTTCAACTTTGCACCATCTGTGACATAGCAATGTCCATCACTCCCAGGACTAAAAGTTGTATTTAAAGAGGCAGAAGATGAAATAGAACTGATATATTTGATGGCTTAGCATCACCAATGACAGGATCATCCCCAAGGTATGCTACACTATCCTTCCTCTTTCTTTTCTAGGTAGTATGGTCAACAACATAATTCTGGAAACGCGTGGTAGAGCCAACCATTCACTAACTCTACCTGGTAGTCCCAACAATATCCTACTGCACCCTGGCCAAATCAATCAGCTACAAATTCCACCTGGCCAAATCAACCAGTTGCAAATACCACTTGGCCTAACTCACAATACCCTACCCCATATTGGAATAATTCAAACAATAACCCCTATCCTTCACAGTGGACTAACACAGCTTCCTAAGGCCCCAATTGGAATAAAAAATGGCAGCACCCCATGGGGGTGACCAATCAACCCATGGGTATGAATCCTCAAGCTCAACCCACTTTACAAGATCCACTCCAATTACCCCAGAACCCTCAACCTAAAATGCACCCTAAATTACTAGCTCAACCCAACCCAAATCCTAATAATAGACTAGCCCAACTTGTGCAAATTATTGAGAATTTGGATGGGGAAATCAACTATGTAGGGTGAAACAAACTCTGGTTGAGGTCAGGGCGCATAATTTATCCTGAATAAGGTAACATTCACCAAGAGAAGGAGAATGAAAATAATATACAACTAACAATAACACCCTCGATTGTGGTCATAACAGAAGAAGTAGAGCAGGGGGGAAACACAGTCAAGAAACAAAATCCTGATGAGGATGTGATTCCTCCTCTCCCGTTTCCTGAGAGTCTAATGATATAAAAACCATTTTTATATCCTAAATTCGATATTGTAGGGTAACTAAAGAATCTCTATGTTAAGATCACACTCCTACAGGCTCTGCAAAACATCCCAATTTATGCAAAGACAATTAAGGAATTATGTGGGAAGAAGCATGTCAAGAAAGATAAAAATCCATCAATTGTTCACATGGTAGGAGCCTTGTATGATCATATTCTAGGCAAGTAGGAGCCGATCAAGTATACAGACCCAAGGAATCCCATGGTAACAGTACAAATACAGGGCTTTTTTTTTTAAATACACTGGTAAATTTTGGGGTAGCCATTAATATTCTGATCATCGAAATCTGTAATGCCCTAGGTATCACCTCCTTTGAAACTACTTCAATTATGTTACAATTAGTTGATATATTAGTGGTTAAACCAATCAACACGTTACAAGATATAGCAATTTTAGTCGATTCTTGGGAATACCCAGCCGATTTCCTCGTTATCAACCCAAGAAGTGGACTCGATGGACACCCATTGATACTAGGAAGACCATGGATCACAATAGAAGATGCATACATAGGGTTTTGCATGAGAAACATGAAAATTTCTAGAGGAAGTGCTACAAAGAACCTCATCTGGTATCCTCCAACTAAACCAAGTACTCCTATAATACATCAGCAGTTGCCACCACCTAGATATCTAGAAAAGAATCTAATATCTCCTCTCACACTAGAAGAAGCTCTCAGACTTAAGAAACAGCTAGAACATGATGTGATCAATATCTTCATTAACAAGCCAACCATTATAAGGAACCCAACATGTCAAATGCTAAAATTTGTTTTAGATAGTGAAGAATAGGGAGATCCTTTGGAGGAATTGATGGAGAAATAGATTCCCACTATTGTTGTCCATAACAACATATCAGTTGAAATTGCACCAGGGAGTTTTCTGAATATTAATGTTAATTTGAATGAGAAACAACAACAAAAATTGATTTAGATCCTCTCTAAATATTAGCAGGATTTTCTTGGGAGTATCCTGACCTAAAGGGCATCGATCCCCAACTCTGTACACATCATATCTATATTGAGAAATATGTCTGACACATCTGACAGCCCTAACGAAGATTGAACCCTCATCTCAAGGATGTTGTTAAAGAAGAATTATAGAAACTATTGGATGTAGATTTCATATATCCTATTTCAGATAGTCGGTGAGTCTCTCCACTAGTAATCGTCCCCAAGAAGAATGGAAAATGGTGGATATGTGTAGACTATAGAGAAATCAATAAATCTACCGAGAAGGACCAATTTACCTTACCTTTTATTGATCAGGTCCTTGACACTTTAGCAGTGAAGCAGTTCTTTTCCTTCCTAGATGGTTTTAGTGGTTATAATCAGATCCAAATTTCCCCAGAAGACCAAGATAAAACTACATTTACATGTCCCCGGGGTACTTTTGCATATAGATTATTTCCCTTTGGATTATGTAATGCTCCATCCACATTCAAGAGAGCCAATCTGAGCATATTTTCTTATCTAATTAATGAAGGGATTGAAGTTTACATGGACGATTTCACCCCTTATGGCACTAATTTCGATCAAGCTATAAGAAACCTAGAGAAGGTACTGGAACGATGCATTTCTACCAGGCTATGTTTGAGTCGTGAGAAATGTCATATGATGATGAATGAAGATGTGGTACTAGGACACTATGTTTCTGCAGATGGAATCAAGGTAGATCCAGCAAAAATAGAGGTAATCCTTAATCTTCCTACACCTCGTACACAAACTTAGGTACACAGTTTCCTTGGCAGTGCATGTAACTACCGAAGAATCATAGAAATTTTTTCAAGAACATCTGCACCTTTACATGCTTTAACTGGTAATGTGGAATTTCACTGGTCTAATAAGTGTGATGTTGTGTTTGTAAAACTCAAAAGGCTCATTTCAATAGCACCGGTGCTGAGAGGAACAAACTGGAAATTGTCATTTCATATTTCTACAGATGCATCAGATATCGCCATAGGCACTATCCTTGGACAAGAAGAAGACAAGAAACCTTATGTTATTTATTTCATTAGAAAAATTCTTACTCCCACTAAGTTAAATTATACAGTAACAAAAAAATACTTTTTAGTCGTTATAGATGCTATTAATAAATTCCACCACTATATAACACGCTATCCAGTTATTTTGTATATTGATCATTCTGCTATTAAATATTTAGCTAAAAAACCGATTACTAATGGATGGGTTACTCGGTGGTTATTACTATTACAGGAATTCAACATCACCATCAAGGATCATCCTGGAAGAGAGAATCTCATTGCATATTTCTTGTCTGGCATACCCAAAAAAGATGATTCTTTGATAGTTGAACACCGATTTCCAGAAGAATACCTATTCGTTTTCACTATTAAGATGCCTTGGTATGTTGATGTGGTGAATTATCTGGCAGTTTGGAAACTACCATCACACATATCATCAAGAGAAAGAAAAATGATCATCCAACGCAATGCACAGTTCACCTGTATTGGTGGATATATTTTTCACATAGGGGCTGACCTCCAGATCCAAGTATGTGTAAGAGATGATGAAATTTATGATGTCTTGAAGGTAGGTCATGATGAGACTTGTGGTAGACATTTTGCAAAGCACAAAACTAGGCATAATATTTTACAGATGGGATACTATTAGCCCTCAGTATTTAAAGACATGAACAAGTATTTCCAGGCCTATGATAGTTGTCAAAGGATGGGTCGACCTGGACAAGCTGATGAAATTCCCTTGCAAGAACAAGTATTCGCAGAACCTTTTGAGATGTGGGCACTAGACTTTGTTGGCTCCTTCTACCCAAAATCAAAATAGAAGGCCTATATATTAGTTGCAACAGACCATATTCCCAAATGGTTAGAGGCAGTAGCCTTTTCAAATGCAATGGAGGAAGCATTCATTAAGTTTCTCTTCGAATTATTTGTACATTATGGATTACCCAGGGAAGTGATCACCGACGGAGGGTTGCAATTCACAACCCATAAAATCACGGCCACCCTGCACAATTATCATATTAAACACAAAGTTACTTCCCTCTACCACCCATAGGAAAACAAACAAGTAGAAAGTACCAATAAATTCTTGGAGGTAATTCTGACAAAAATAGTCTCAACAAACCATTAGAATTGTGTAGTCGAGCTTCCAAGTGCCTTATGGGCCTATCACATGACATGGAATAACACTATTGGCTACTCTCTTTATCATCTATTCTATGGAAAAGAAATTGTCTTTCCAATTGAATTTGAGACCAAGACTCTAAGGATGGCCTGAGAAATTGGACTGGATCTTATGGAGGAACAGACACAGTACTTATAGTAGCTCTTGGATGAAGCATGCTTATTCTCCCTACATCACAAAATTTTTATTCAAAAGTAGAGATATAGCTAGAACGATAAGCATATCAAGAAGAAATCCTTCCAGAAAGGTGATTGGGCGCTTTCTCTTTATCATCTATTCTATGGAAAAGAAATTGTCTTTCCAATTGAATTTGAGACAAAGACTCTAAGGATGGCCTGAGAAATTGGACTGGATCTTATGGAGGAACAGACACAGTACTTATAGTAGCTCTTGGATGAAGCATGCTTGTTCTCCCTACATCGCAAAATTTTTATTCAAAAGTAGAGATATAGATGGAACGATAAGCATATCAAGAAGAAATCCTTCCAGAAAGGTGATTGGGCGCTTCTCTATGATTCTAGATTTCAGAATTTTCCTGGAAAATTACAGACAATATGGTTGGGACCATATGAAATCAATGAAGTTCATGATAATGAAACTGTCACTTTAGTTACCATCAATGAGTCTGGCTCTCCATTTTTGGTACATGGACATCGGTTACGACTCTACCATAAGATTCTTTCAAAAGAATCATTTTTCCAAGAAGTAAATAAATATCCTAATGTTCAAATTTTAGCTGGCTGGGAAGGTAACCCAACAACTTCAATTTCATAAAATTATGATTTATTTTAGCAGGTTGGGAAGATAACCCAACAACTTCAATTTCATAAAATTATGATTTTTACCAGCATTGTACATATTGTACATAGATTTCTTTACAGACTTGATTGAGTTTTTAGTTTTTAATTTCTAGGGAATTCACTTGAGAGAATAAGAACTAGAAAAAATATCTGTAATATAATTAACAATATTTTTTGTTCCTTTCTCCCGTCTCATCTTGTGAAAAAACCATCAAATATAAACCCTGTTTTCACAGAATATGAATATGTCATGTTCCGCAAAAAAAATTGGGCGACTATAATGAATGCATGACACTAACAAACCATCCAATACTTTGATTATTGAATAAACCTACCCATAAAAATTGGATGAATTTAGTTGATGACTAATCAATCCTAGACTCACTAAAAAAAAATGCCTGCAAGAGGTTTCCAATCACCTAATTAGATGGTTAAAATTTAAACATCACCATTTCCATTCATTTGAAATGGAATAAGTTTCATTCCCTTCATATGATTGGTGTTCCCTTCATGCGATTGATGTTTCCTTTACATAGAGTTGTCGTTTATTTGAACAGAACAATTGTCGTTCCCTTCGTACGATTGTTGTTCCATTTGTGGGTAGTATAGTCCATTTGAAAGTAACGACTATTGTTCCCTTTGTTGTGATTGTCGTTCCTTTTTTGAATAACGTTGTTCATTCACAAAGGAACAACTGTTGTTCCTTCTACGGTTTTTCCTTATTTCTACTCCTTTTTCTCAAATTCACGATTCTTTTCTCACAAAAAAGCATGACATTATTACGTTATCCACTCCTTTGGGTATGACCTTCACTAATTAATTTTCACCAGCATCACTTCTAATTATCATAGTAATGATTTTTCATTTTTGTGTGGACTACCTAGGATACCTTATCGAATTGTTTTTGGATTAATTTCTCTGAAATATCTTAAATATTGTTCATAATCCTTAACCACCATAATTCATTTATTTCCCCTATATATACATATACTTGAATGATAATTTTCCTTTATATCATAATAATGAGTCTAAAGCACATTTTACTTGTCATTCTTACACTTCTTATGCCATCCCTCACTCTTAAGGAGTAGATATCCACTCCTTTGGGTATGACCTTCACTAATTAATTTTCACCAGCATCACTTCTAATTATCATAGTAATGATTTGTCATTTTTGTGTGGACTACCTAGGATACCTTATCGAATTGTTTTTGGATTAATTTCTCTGAAATATCTTAAATATTGTTCATAATCCTTAACCACCATAATTCATTTATTTCCCCTATATATACATATACTTGAATGATAATTTTCCTTTATATCATAATAAGGAGTCTAAAGCACATTTTACTTGTCATTCTTACACTTCTTATGCCATCCCTCACTCTTAAGGAGTAGATAAGCCTCCCTTAATAGGGCTTAAAAAAAAAAAAGCGATGGAAACAAAATTAAAGTAAAGTAATAAACTTCTCCCACAAAGGATAAGGGATATCATCACGAGCCAACCTACCACGATCGTCATATAATAACATAAGTGACATTCCCACTATGGCTACCACACTAGGGCAATGGCCTTTGGCATTTTTTCTTCAAAGGACAAGAGTTCTCATCACGAGCCGACTTGTTCACTTAGGTTATGATCTAGTGAGTGGCATTATTATTATTTGTCTACCAAACTAGGATAGTGGTCTTTTTGGGAAAATATGATTCAAACTATTAAGGATACAGGCTCATCTATGGGTTAAAAGGGAACCCTATCGAGGCTATGGACGCCTTCTGGCAGTAGTGGCTCTGCCTGTGGTATCGAAGTTTACTTTAAATATGCCAAGTTTTTTGTGTGTTCCTAGACTGCCTTTCCTAACAAAGAAGCTATCATTCTGGTTATATCCAATAACAAGGGAAAGTAACAATGTTATGACATGTGGAATATTTCTAAACACATGAACAAATTTAAATTCTTCGGAATCTTTTTCCTTAAACGCTTTTTGAACATAGGTATGTCAATTTGAATTTCCCACACAAAAATGATTATTGTTCATGATTACCATTAAAGTGATTTTGAAGGTTATTTATGACTATTCTCCTAGCGGCAGTGGCAGCATAGTAATTACCCCTCACTTGAACTACCTTCCATCATTACACTCGCACATATCGATGGTCGAGGTCGACCTTTTCATTTATGAGGGGGAATATATTCTTCACATTTACCAATAGATCATAATGATTGCAATAAATGGGAAAAATCACATTTTTATATACATTTTTTGTTCTATGATATTTTCTATTTCTTGAGATATTGTCTCAAAAGATGGTCAAACTAAGCTGCAGAAGGGAACGATAGCTATCCTCATATGTTCACAGAAGACATGGGTGGTTGAAGTGTATGCCGAGAGCCCACATTACTGCAGGTAACTGACCAAGAAAGGGAAATTTTACATCCTTTGGGATGGACATAATACTTCAACAAATTGCAAGGATATGACACAAATATCATGCTAGCATTTTTCTATAACTTGCAAAGAGGAATCTCTTTGATCCAAGATATACAAATTTAGGTCACTGAGGAAATTATAACAAAGGTAACAAGCCTCCCCAACAAATTCATACAGTGGATCGGACAGTATACAACACTCAAGGAGGTTGTGGAATCTTTCATACAACCTGGAGAAGAAATCGATAAAAAGGGGAAGGGAATCAACCCCACCGTTCTCATCAAGCCATGGAGGGATATTTTGGGAGTAATACAAAGGTATATCACATGTGATGGGAGGTACGATGTGGTGAGGCTACACCAACTAAAATTTTTAGCAGCATTAAAAAAAAGGTTAGTAATAAATTTGCCATTCTTTTTAAATGCTATGCTACATGAAGTTGTTGCAAGAACTCAGAAGGCTAAAGACCCTGTCACTATAGTTAGCCACCATGGACTAGTAAATTTAATAGTAAACAGGGCCATGAGCCAAACTCAAATAACCTCGGGAGATTTAATCGAGACCAATAGTACCCTACAAATCGAACAACCTGAAGTCCACCAAGAAATGCCCTCACAGGGAATTGAGACAGCTCGGGAAGAAGGAGGAAGTGCCCAAATTGAAACTCCACTACCCCATCCTGAAACTAAAGAAGACCCCATCTAGTTGGAAGAAACCCAGGCCAAATAGGAAGAAACATCAAAGAAGAGGAGACAAAGAACAATTGTTGTTCCTGAAACATCTATTGTGAAAAGAAGAAGGGGTAAAAAGGAAATTCAACCTGAAAACATTCAGGAAGATATGCAAGCAGAACAACCCTCACAAGAGAACACTCAAGAAAATGCACATATAGAACAACCATCACTTGAAAACCTTACATAATAGTTCTTCCAAATTTATGAGGTAGAGATGGCTCAAGTACTGGGGAATTTAGGGACATTAGTTACCAAAGACACTGGCAGGTCTGAAGAACACCAAACACCAACTTCTTCTTCAAACCTTGTCCCAAATCTTCCTGACATGGAAATGCCATCCCCCGAAGATATAGAACAACCAGAACCTCACATTGAGGTAACCAATCATTTGGAACAAACAGAGCACACAAAAGAAACATGGGAACAATCACTAGCTAATCAAGGTGGGGAAAACTTTGGCATTCCCCATAAATAGAAAACAACAGGAAAAGGCCAAAATAAAATCAGAAAATTGAAACGGTAAAAAAAGATGTTGAAGAAAACGATTAATAAAATCAAAGTATTGAAACAAAAAGTTGGTAGGCTCAAAGAAACAATTAGAGAATTAAGGAAACAATTGGAGAAAGATGACAAAGCCTATGAGAGGAAGAAATCCAAAATGACTAGAACACAGGGAAGAAACCCACTTCCCAGGAGGACAGTCCACACTAGTTATGTTGTAACACAAACATAATTTTCCACTTCATTGGAAACAACAGAGATAGAGACTCAAACAAAGATTCCAACAACAGAAGAAACAACTGTCCAAACTGAGGGAGTACTTCCTACAGATTTTCCTGCTCCTCTGGAGAAAATTGATACAAAAACCTAGATAGGTGCCCCAACAACAAAATAGACAACTTTTCAGACTGAGGAAGCATTTCAGTCACCTGAATAGGGTGCCATTATTAATAGATTGGAGGCAGAGCTGGTGCAAACCCAATAGACCCTAACTCAATGCAAGATTGAGATGGTAACCATGGAAGAGCATCAAAAATTTGTTAAACAAATTCAATCCATGTCAACAACAGAGAATGATACTTTTGTTAAGCTCAACAAAGATCAAGGAAAGGTAAATAAAGTACAGGTCTAGTTAGATAAAGCTTTGGAGAAAATCAAATAGATTTTCTCTGTTTATTATGATATAGTATCTTGTAGGACTCTTGCTACTAATTACACCTTATTTTTATTGGAACGTTATTTGTTGCTAAGGATAAAATATATGAGAGCAGGAAAACCTTTTGAGTTCACCACTATTCTGAGTTTGTTTCATGTTTTAGAGAACAAGAGGAAGGAGTATATTACTTTCTGTGTGACCTATACCTTCAAAACTTCATCTTGGGAGAAAATAGAAAAGAGAACCCTAATCCTTTCATTGGGGACATACAGTTTCAAGAATTATTTTCTTTTACCAAGAACCAAACTAGGTGGGATAAATCACACAAGATTTTTATAAAAAGAGAGACTGGGCTAAACCTCTGGATCAGAGGGGAACCTCCTAAATCCTTTATATCCGTTATTCAACATAGAACATTCATGAAGAGGGAGAAGGTTGTAGAATCTTTAGCTCCTATCCATTGACATGTTGTGCATTTAGGTATTCTTCCAAACTAACATGGAATGCCTCCTCAAATGCAGTCAAGAATAGGGAACTCTTTGGTTTCAAAAACTTTTATGCAACTACCTTCAGGGTGGATAGGTATGCAAGAATGATCCTAGATGAGGGGCCTACCTGGATATGGTTCAGATATAGTCCTCCTATTATTTGGTATCCTCTAGAGGGTTACCAGAGTGATTATGAAATTCATAAGAAAGAGGAAGAAGCTTCTTTTGAAGAACTCAGAAGTAAGAATGGGTTCAGGAGACCTAGAGAAAAGACCTCTCCTCCCTTCATCATCATTGTTTTACATGTAAAGTCTTTTCTTGCATGAGGACATGCAAGAAGGTAAGTTGGGGGGTATGTTGAGTTGAGAAAAAGGTACAAATGTCCTCCTTATCACCATGGTTTATGATATAATCTTTATTGAATTTTCTATTAATTAGAAATAATTAGGATAGAAAATGATTAAAAAATCTTGTAGAAATATTATTGAGTGATATTAGGTAATTTCTGGATTTCAGTTTGAATTGTTTGATTTTATTACAAGAATGGAAAAATATTATTAAACTCAAGATAACTAAGAAGATTATGAATATGCGTAGACTATTCAAGGTCGAAGAAATGAGGTGCAAAACAGTTTTGAGGAAGATTGGTTCTCTATTTTGTAATCTTTATAAATAGTAAAAGAAATCCTAAGGATCTCTCGATCCTCAGGATAGCTTAATTTACCCATATCAATGTAATATATAGAGGATGATGAACCATAGAGAGACAACCAAGAAATTTATCCAAGCATTCCGATCTTTGAATTGCTTTGTACAAGTAGTCTATTGTAAATGTTGTACCAGTTATGGAATTAATAGAAGCTTTGAGCGTTTTTACCATCTTTTCATATTGAGTTTCTAGTAGTAGTAATTCCAAAGACCGTCGTCCCAGTTGGAAGGATTTATTGTTTCAATCTTTAATCATATCAATTTGATTTCATTTGTGTGATTTAAATCTCTTTGCAACAGTTAAGATAAATGCGTGAGTGTGTTGATGTTTTTATAAATTGGTTATGTTGTTTAATTATAGAGGATAGATGTTTCAATTGAATTTTATTGATTGTTATTCCATTTCCCATTATTGAAGTTTATTGCTTGAGAGTTCCTCTCATTTTCACATGTGTTGTCCTTTTATTAAATTTACATTTGATGTTCCTTTCGCTTAATTCCTCATTTGCTATCCCTTCTCAGTTTTACAGTACTTAAGATATTCTTTTCTATCAATTTAGAAAATCATTGATAGATTGGTTTATTGAGTATTCTCATAGATTAAATTCTTGTTTCTTAGCTAGATGAATTCAGTAAATTAGTCAGTACCTTTGATTCACAACATGTTATTGATTAGATTATAATCATGTTGAGTAAGATATTAGTTTCAGAGTTTTAATGAATGTGTGAGGAACTTGAGTATTGATAAACTCATGTTTTCTTTGACTACATGATTTTTAACCTCTACAACTATCTTCATAGACTTTGTTGATATTCTTGAAAGAAAAGATGAATCCATGGTTGATAAATTAATGTTAAACTAAGGTTGTTTTTAGGACATCTTTAGAGACCAACACCTGGTGGCATGGCTCCTCTATATGCTCCTCTCTCATTTGGTGGAGGCCATATTCCCCAAATGAATCCTACAGTTGGAGGTTGTCCTCCTTTTTCTTCCGGGCCTAATACAAGTCTCAATTCTCCTAGATGGAGTGCTCAACCAGGCGGACAACTCACTTCCTATATTTATTCCTTTATCCCCTCTTCCTCCAAGCCAATTCTGACAATCACATTTATTATGGTGAATCCCTCTCTATCCTCCTTCTGACCCAGATCCTTTCACCTCGCAGGAAAATGAGGAGAATCATGTTCAAGATCCCATATGGGAAAATCCAATATTCTTGTTTGCATGATTACCTCGATGATACTTTACCCTTGGATGAAGTTTTCTTAGAGGCCATGTATGGTCCTGATAGACCTTGGGACGATATGCATCATTGCTCCTATTTCCTCCCAAACAAGGTTGTTAGGATCGAACAAGATGATTTTAGACCTGCCTTGAGTGATATGGTCGGTCACAATGTGGTTCCATTAGATATTCATGGTATTTATTCTGAAGGAAACATGGAAAATATTTCCCCTACCGTCACGATCGACATTTGTTGAATTCTTGGAAAAATTGAGAACATATATATAGGTCCATATTGTTCTCCTGAAGAAATTCATATCTGCATTGATCTCTTTAAATAATTTTTTGATGTATTTTCCTGGTCATATGAAGAGATGCTAAGGATCAACCCCAACATTGTTGAACATGATATTAATACCTATCAGGATGCTAGACCTGTTTGACAACATCTTAGAGATGTTAATCGTATGAAGGCCCCTGCTATTAAGGCATAGGTAGAGAAGCTACTCAATGTTGGTTTTACCTACCTGGTTACCTTGAGTGAATGGGTGTCCAACCCTGTTCTTGTGAATAAAAAACAAGGAACCATCCGCGTATGTATAGATTTTTGAGACCTGAAAAAGGCTTGTCCTAAAGAAAACTTCTCGACTCCTTTTATTGATCATATTCTTGATGAGTGTAGGAAGTGAAATATTTTATTTTATGGATGTATTTTTAGTGTATAATCAAATTCAAATCAAACCCTAGGATCAACATAATATGATATTTATTTGTCCTTAGGGTACTTTTTCATACCGAAAAATGCCTTTTGGCCTTAAAAACGTTGGAGCAACCTTTCAACGCGTCATGACCTTTACTTTTCATGATCTCAATCATATTGTTCAATCTTACCTAGATGATCTTCCTACTCACTCTCGTGAGAAAATAGATCACTCCACTTAGTATTTGAGAGATTTTGTTACTATCGCATTCGGTTGAAACCTCACAAGTGCTTCTTCTGCATTAGGTATGGTTGTCTTTTAATATTCTCAGTATCTGAGCATAGGATCATGGTAGACCCTATGAAGTTTGAGTAAATACTTTGACTGTCTCCCCCGTGCAACATTTGGAAACTTCAAGGTTTACAGGGGAAGGATAATTTCCTGTGTCGATTCATAGTGAACTATGCCAATTTAACTAAGGGTTTCATGCATCTTTTGAATAAGGATACTCTATTTATATGGGATGAGTGAACTGAGGAATATTTCAATGCTCGCAAGAAATATTTGGTATCGACACCTATACTGAAGGCTCCAGACTATAATAGAGACTATTTGCTTTATATATTTGTTTCCGAAGGGACAGTTGGTATGGTTCTAATTTAGGAGGATGATAAGCTCCATGAGCACATTTTCTACTATCTCATTTGAAACCTAGTCGGTCCTAAACTTAAATACTCTCACGTAGAGAAACTAGCCTTAGACGTCGTACATGTGGTTCAAATATTACAACATTATATATTACTTTGAAAAACTACCTTAGTTGTGGATATCAATCCATTTCAATACATCCTCACCAAACGTATCATAGGGGGGAAATACGATAAGTGGATTGTTATTTTTCAAGAGTTTGATCTCGATTTCGCTTCGGCAAAGTCTAATAAATTGCTAGTTTTTTCCGATTTGATATCAAACTTCCCTCAACTAGATGAGGACATTTTTCATGACGATTCATTCATGGATGAAAATATATTCTTTATCTCATCTTCAGAACCTTGGTATGGAGACGTTCTAATTTATCTTCAAACCTTGAATTTATCCTAGCATTTGTCGAGAGATGATCAATAACATATACGTCATCAGGCTAAAAAATACCTTATCATTGACGACACTTTGTATCGTCGAGGAGTAGATAATATTTTACATCATTTCTTGACTCATGAGGAAGTTTCATCTATTATAAATGAATATCACAGTGGGGCTTGTGGTGGTCATTTATCTAGGCTTGCG
>CBVK0100804153.1:0-15198 GCA_900067695.1 Picea abies
TCTTCAATTTGGGTCTTGAGATGGACAATAATTTCAAGACTTTTGTTAATCTCGTCATCCACCTTCTTATCTTCTTTTTCATTCTTTAGTCTTGTGATCTCTTCTTCATTTTCTTCTAATTGAGTCTTATTACTCTCTTTTTGTTCTTTGAGCATTTCCTTAACTTCAAGATGTGCCTTTGACTCTTCTTAAGAAACTTTGTAGTGTTATTGGAAAGATAGCTATATTCTATATAGTAATGATCAGATTTTTATTCATATAGACCCCCTTCAACTTTCTTTTGAAGTTCGGATAGTACTTCTTATATTCTTTCCATGGCATAACTACCATCAAACTCTACACACACTATTTCTAGATTTTCTTTTTCACTTGTAGAGAAATATTCAACATCATCACATTTTGAATTATTGCAATCAAGAGATTGTGAATATTCTTTACCTTCATTTGAAATGTCTTCAAGATATTCCTTTTTTCCAACATCATCACATGATTCTTTACCTTCATTTGAAATATCTTCAAGATCTTCCTTTTTGCCAACATCATCACATGATTCTTTACCTTCATTTGAAATATATTCAAGATATTCCTTTTTGCCAACATCATCACATTTAGAAATAATGAAATCAAGAGTTTTTGGAGATTCTTTACATTCATTGTTCTTGATGGAATTGTCTTCAATATCTTCCTCCTTGCTTTGTTATGTCTCCTCTAGCTTTAGCCATAGATCCTTGGCAGTATTGCATTTTCCCATGCTTTCTTTGATAGAAATTGAGATTCCATATTGCATTTTCCCATGCTTTCTTTGATAGAAATTGAGATTCCACTAAGAATGGTCTTGAGAGCCAATGCATCATTCTTATTTTCTTTCCTTTGAGCTATGAACTTTGACTTGTTCTTCAAAGGAACTGATCCACCAATAGTTTCCTTCCAAATACCCGCTCCCATTTCCTTCAAGTGCACTTTCATTTCTATTCTTCGTGTAGAATAATTTTCCTCATCAAGGATTGGAACTTCAACATCCATTTGTTTGTCCATGGATCTCCTCCAAGATTTTTAAGGCTTATAGTGAAGGCCTTCTCTGATACCAATTGTTAGACACACCAACTACACTGAGTGGGGGGGTGAACATTGTAGGGATCTTTTTCCCAAAACTTCCCCTTCACAAAACTCATTAGTTAGCAATCACCATTTACTCATTACTTATTGATGTCATTTATAATCAGTTAAATGTGAACAAATGTCAGCAACATATATCATAAATATATCATCAACAAATCATCACCATAAGGAACACAAGGAACACAAGATGTATGTACAATTTTCTTTTTATTACGGACTATAATCCTTGGGTTATCAACAACAACTGAATAGATTACAACTCTACAAGAGCACCAACTCTATAATGCAAGACTCATCTTACACCCTCAGCACCAACTGAGATGAGGTAACAATCCTCAACAGATATCAATCTGTCAATAGGTACGTGACATGTTGATAGTGCAACACACGTATTTACATGCCCTAATAGTAGTACAACTCGTGTATGTACGAAGCCAATATGTACTACATCTTGCGTATCACATCTGAGTACTTAGGTTTTTCTCTTCAAAATGAGCTCATATCCTCTGCAACCTTCAATCGCATTCTCTTATGTATTTCACTGTCCAATCTGAACCATAACCAATCACAACCCATCCACGCTTTCCAAAAGCTTACTCATGCTTCTCAACCATACAATATAAATGATACTCATCATGTACAAGAAACCAATATACTATAACAATCATATCAGTACTAAATCATAATAGTGTTTCTCACTCCATCAACCAACACAAACCACATCACAACAACCATACAAAGAATTCCTTAAGCATTCACCACACAACAAGCAAGAGTATCCATCAAGACAACAATGTAATCATACCAGAGTTTCTATGGAAGATATGAGCCCATAGAATGTACATCTAAAACCTTCTTTAGTCTTCAAGAGCCTATCATCATCTCACACACAAGTCTTCATGAATTCATCGAGTGTACGCACTTTGTCTTCATTCAACCTGCCCTGGCTCATTGCAGGTTTCTCACTCCATCAACCAACACAAACCACATCACAACAACCATACAAAGAATTCCTTAAGCATTCACCACACAACAAGCAAGAGTATCCATCAAGACAACAATGTAATCATACCAGAGTTTCTATGGAAGATATGAGCCCATAGAATGTACATCTAAAACCTTCTTTAGTCTTCAAGAGCCTATCATCATCTCACACACAAGTCTTCATGAATTCATTGAGTGTACGCACTTTGTCTTCATTCAACCTGCCCTGGCTCATTGCAGCCCACGTATACATAAAAAACTATGGTTTCTGAACTTTCGAGAATTTTGTCATCATAATCTCAGACTTACTGAATCTTTGATGCGTCCATGAGATCCTCCAGATCTTCTCTCTCTCAGAATAGATCTTCAATATATACTCAAGAGATGCATCTTCACATGAGACCCTTGCCTCTTATTTATACTCTCCAAGTAGCTTCCTTAGATGCATATTCTAAGTCACTTAACCCACTTCTAAGTCACTTAACCCATTTTTGGGTCACATAACCTATTTTCCTCATTTTAGGGTTAACTACTTTCCATAATTAGAAAGTTCTCCATCACTTTATCATTCAAATAATCTTCTCTGATTTTGTAAGTTCACTTTATTATTTAAATAATCCTTCTTGACTTTTTCACTTTACTTTATAATTTAAATAATAATTTCTTCTTTGCAATATATTTGACTTCTTTGACGTTTTGGGGCTTCAAGACTACATATGAGGTTCCTCCAACTTCATAAGGCCATAATTCTCAAACCATGAGGAGTTATGTGACATTCCTCATACCACCAGAAATGGTATGACAAGAACTATCTATCTAGGATAGTTCCACTGACAAATTCACTGATCTTCATCTCATTAATCCACAATCAAGCATGGGTTCACTAACCACTTCTAGGATCACTCAACCACAAAGCATCTTCCCATGAGGGATTTCACCATAAGGGGACCACTTTGGATCTTTCCGCAAACCATCTTCCCATGAGGACTTCACCATAAGGGGACCACTTTGGAATTCATCCATTTGTATACCTTATAAACCATGATAAGACAATAATGATTCATCTTTATATCAATCCATCAATGCATCATATAATAATGAAACCATATCAATCCATCTTCATTTATGCATAATATCAATGACATCATATGACTATGATTCCACTTGACATCAATCTATTCACATCAAGGACAATACATACTTCATCAATATACATTTGACATCAATCAACATCAATCATTTGACATCAAACCTTTGACCTTTGACATCATTCAATCATCCTTTGGCATCAATCAATTCCTTGACATCAATTAATTAAACCTTAGGCATCAATGACAACATTATCCAACACATTCTTCGTATTCAACCAAATTATAGCTCGGTTCAAGATCCCAAGAGAGATTGTCACTGATCATGGAGGTCACTTTCATAATGAAATGATGAAAGAGTTAGCATAAAAAATGGGGTTTAAGAACGATCATTCTTCCCCTTAATAACCCAGGAAAATGGACAAGTAGAGGCAGTGAATAAATCTCTCAAGACCATCTTGCAAAAAACTGTCAGCTAGAGTAAATCTGACTAGCATCTGATGCTTTACCTTGCACTTTGGGCATATTGAACCTCGGTAAATACTTCCACCAGTTTCTCTCATTTTCATTTAGTACATGGCATGGAGTCAATTATTTCGATTGAATGTAAAATTCCTTCCCTCAAGATGGAAATTGAGCTCCTACCTGACACATTCGATCTTGAAGAACACCTCATACACCTAGAGCGTCTCTATGAGTAGTATAGATATGCCTCTACGAATGTCAAAGAGAATAAACGACGTGTTAGGGTTAAGCATGATAGGTATTTCCGTCCTCAACAGTATGCTGAGGGTGACTTGGTTCTCCTATATATCCAAGCTAAAGAACTGTTTGGGGCAGGCAATTTCAACCCCATGTGGTATGGTCCTTATATCGTGCGACGTTTCTTAGAGAAAGGAGCCTATGAATTGGAATATTATGAAGGGAATATGTTGGAAGAGAAAGGAGCCTATGAATTGGAATATTATGAAGGGAATATGTTGGATGAGCCTAGAAATGGGCTATGCCTTAAAATTTATTACACTTAATCCCTTAAAGTTTGGGCATGGCATTTTGTATACTAGTGTATCTTAGTGTATATACATCTTTTCCTTTGTGTCATCGACTTGCTTATCAGTTTTTCCCTTGGTTGGAAGATTTCGATGAAATATTTAGTTTACTTAGGATTCACTGATGGTGTCAATCGTCATATGTGGAACATGGATTTTTTTTCTTGGGTCATTTAATCACCTGAGGGTCAACTGGTGTCTTCAAGGGGAGTTCATCTAGATCCATTAAAAAATAATGTGGCTGAGTATAGTGGCGTTATATAACTATTACGTGATTCCATATCACATGGTGTTTGGTATTTAGAGGTTCACCTGGACTCCCAGTTAGCTGTATGTCAGTTAAACGAGAGTTACCATGTACGATACCCTACTCTACTCTGACAATTCCTACGGGTACGAATGTTGGAACGATACTTTGATTTTCTTATTATTAATCACATACCTAGAAGTTCTAATCATGTATATGATAATTATATTTTAGATTGGCATTTGTCACATAACTAAGAAAAGAAAACACATTCATGCATTTACACACTGTAACATATATAATTAAAGTCGAAGACCAATTTTTTTTATATTTCATCCTATCAAAAAATATGGTGTCGTAGTACAAATGGGGCTCACACCCTCAAAATACATATATGGCCAGTATATAATATGACCATGGCATATACGCCTGTGGCACCAGATGTGTATCATGATAGAACACTATGGTGTTTGTGATATTCTAGAATATTCATGCCCACACATGGGGTACACCCACCACCCGCCGCTGCATAGCCTCTAGAAGATCCTCCACTTGAACCATAGGAATCATGTGCGTCAATTAGGAAAGGTTCCCCTTCAGATTCTGAAACACTCTCTCCACATCTCCTCCCACGTTCTCATCTCCTAGACTCCTTCGTTGATGTTGTGGGAATCTCTCTCACCATTGCGGACCTACATATGCATAACAAAGCAGTTGTTAGTACTTGATACCATACAAAAATATTTGTGTTTTTTAGTTTTATTGAAAAACACAAAAAAATGAAATATACAAAAAAATTCTTACTAATATTACCATAGGCACAACTTGGTGGCAAAGGAATGTTCATATCCCCTCTGTAGTCGATCCTGCCATAAGGGTAGTCGTTAATGGATATGACCTGTCGGCACCAAAAAAATAACTCATCATTGTAGGGGGTTGGCACCCTACCACCTTCTATCCAACTCATCACGTCAGTCCACTGTGACATGGTTGGATCACATTGTCCATGAAGAGTAATCTCTATTCTAGGGCTCAAGCTTGGAACCCTCTCAAAGAAAAAAATACAAAGAATGGATGGAAATCCGAAATTTCTCTTTTTCCCTTGTTTGCAATCCGTCAAATGGATCTTCATATTAGCCAATAGTGAGGTACACTAGTCATAAACAGTGGGCCTTAAACACTCCACCGCATAAAACATGAGTGGCCTTGATGCCTAGTGCAATGAGTCCAACCCCAAAATACGTGTAAGTACAAGCACAACGATATTTAAACTCAAGTTCTCAATCTCCCTAATTGGGAGTTGGCTCCCTACTTTATTTTTTCCTGCAACACAGTGAGTGGCAATGTACTCCTCCATAGTCATACCACCCCCAACCCCTCGGGCCTTGAGATTCACTACCTCGCCCCGAAGAGAAAATATTGTGATAAAATATATATCGTCCATTTCAATCCTCAATGGTTTCCCATCGAGGTTAAAGGAATTTATCTCTGGATCCCAATAATTTACTAGAAAATGGAGTAACCTCACTTGAGCCCTCATTCCCTTGGAGCCCAAAATTTATAAAGGCCACATCTATTTAAATCTTGTTGGGCCCCTTCATCCCTTCCCACTACTGCATATATCTCTTCATGCTCCCTCGCCCTCCATTCAATCACCATCCTATAAGTAAAATACATTTTTTGAGTTAAAACCTTTCAAAAATGTGTTCACGGACTTGTACATGGGATAAATCTATAACAATTGTGTATAGGGCTTCATATATGTGATGCGATGAATCATCACATGCGTATGCCCTAATTTCCATATTACATCCTCTAATACTAAAAAATGGGGCCTAAAATTGAAATTTAAACCATTGAAATTGAAGTAGAGGGCTTCATATATGTGATGCGATGAATCATCACATGCGTATGCCCTAATTTCCATATTACATCCTCTAATACTAAAAAATGGGGCCTAAAATTGAAATTTAAACCATTGAAATTGAAGTAGAGGGGATGGGCACTTGGTCCAGATGGTTGTCGATTTTGTTGATCATAGTTCCCGCAATCAACACTTGAATATCGTGGGGAAAATGGCCTAAAATGCACTATGAGGGTGAAAAAACTCAAATGGTATGGTAAAATGGTCTATTTTTACTATTAGTAGAAATTGTTTTACCCACTTCATATAGTTTGTGCTAATTTTTTACCTTATGGACTAATAGTGTAGTGGAAAGAGTTGGTTATTGGTGGTTTTATCCAGGATTTTTTGCAGTTTCCAGCATCATGCCGCTTGTTCATGCCTTTGGCAGGTATATTATTTCACCAACATATAGGATAGGTTTTTCATTCTTTTTTGCATTCTTGCATCATCCTATGACCGTGATCCATACTCCCTAGGTACGAACCCATTTATTAGTGACACAAAACCTTATTACTACTACTAGAAGTGTTGTTATTAAGTGGTAGAGGCTTACCAAACATGGGTTCCCTAGTTAGAACCTTTGTGCTATTTGGTGCCCATGCAAAAGTTATTCCATATGACCAGGAGTTCCTTATAGTTCCAATATGACTTTGTGTTCGAACCACATATTCTTACTCACAAGCATTCTGACCATTACCTATGGGACTCCCCATGAGTCTTGGTTAAGCTCTTTTCTAACTCTCTAAAAAATGAAAATATTGTTGAGTGACCTTGTCTCTTTCACAGTTGTTAAATGGATTTAAAAGGATGTCTATTTGGTGTAAGTTTAACCCTTTTTTAGACCGAGTAGACTACTTATGAAAAATGGATACTCTAGTCACCATTGGCTAGAAGAGTTCTCCTGGGTATTATTTTATACTTTGTCAAGCCTAGGAACTAAATCTATGAAAAAGGACAATCTTTGGAGTTAAGTGGTAATCACATCCCATCATCCTTCTTGCAGTATTGAGCCTATTGTCAGTTCCCTCTTTCTCATTATAAGCCTCTTACCTCAATAATTTGCATCACTATCGAAAAAAATCCTTTTATATATCCTTTGCAGCTTGACACCCTATACCCTAAGAGGAAACATCCCCTTGAGTGTCCATGACCCGCATGCACTTCCTTGCATTGAGCATAGGAATGTTCCACTGTTTGGAACTAGTTTCTTACATGCGACACTCGTTTGCTCTCCTTTATCATAACATTTCTTTGTTTATGAAAAAATAAAAAAAGACGGGAGGGAAAATAATATTATCTCATATCAGCAACAATCGTGTCACCTTTTAACATAGCACAAACTTTTGAGTCCAATGTCATCCAAAGTTTGGGTTTATCATGACCTTAGGAATTTGAGCTCGTTACTTAGAGTTTAATCCTCCAAGTGGTTACTCTTTTGATCCCTATGGAGAGTTTGTTGATGCCTCCTACATCACGAAGTTTTATCATCAAGTCTATGATGCATGAGTTATCCATATGTCTCACTCTCTTGTTCAAAGGATTTCTATAAGCCTACGTCAACCATTTCTCAAAACTCTTGACTTTGCATGTCATCTATAACTTCAGTGTATCTCAAAGTCACATGAAGTTGTTGTCCTACCATGCACGTTGGTCCTACTTTCATCATGGGTAGGTAGCCTTGAACCCAATAGTTGAAATATCCTCATTGGTCGTTGATTGGGGGGTTTCCCTTGGGTTCAATGGAAATAAATCTATTCACACATTGGGATTCATGTAGTGTCTTGGATTCCATTATCCTTTTTGGTGGTTTCCTTGCCTTTGTCGGTAATATTTATTATTAGATGTTATTCAGAGGGTCTCTTCCATGCCCTACTTCCATCTAGTGCATATGAGGCATGCACAGGTTCATTGGTTCATGAACATCCTATTCGTCTGAGCTCCTGCTAATCATCAAGATATTGCTTTGTACCTCGTGCTAACTAATTAGAGATTCCCTAATTCTCTCCTTTCAGTGGGTCTCCTTCCATAAAATTCATCTCATCTATTTTGGAAATGAGACCTAGAGTATTATGAGTACCTAGAGGTTTACAGTCATTAGTCACAGGTTCTCCCACCATCGACAGTTGGGAATACATCAATGTATCCTGATCGATGGATTATTCAAGTGTTCGACCTCAACACCCTTATTTACACTTGTAAGAATGTACTCGATGCCTTGATACCTACTTTCATTATTGGTATGTTGTCTCATGTTTTTTAATGGTATACCTTAATGAACGATAATCAAACAAAGTCTCATTGTGTTCTACCTCAACTCCTCTATTCACATTATGTACACTTTCACATTCGACAGATAGTGTAGAAGACCTCTAGCTTATAGTAGAAACATTCCTAATCTGTTCTTGTCTTTCATTGGACGAGTACCTATATGACTTCAGTGATCATGGGAGATCACCTTGTAGATTGATTTTGAGACTGGATTCCATTATGCCTTAATCGTGACTATCCAGCCTATGGCATATCTCTACTTTGTATTACCTATTCATGGCCATGAACAACTATTTGATATATTTCCACATGGATCTGCAGTGTAATTCAAATTGGAAGCCATGTGTACAAAGTCATTATGGATTGTAATATTCTCATGAGTAACTAACACTTCTAGCTAAGTCTCCATTACTCCAATTCTGGGAATTATAATGTATTTTGGCCATCCCAAATACTCCTCTGACCTCACACATTAGGGGGTATATGTTACAACAATTTTTTGCTCACCTCATGCAACTTTCTTGGATGTCCTTTCCATTTCCCTATGAAAACTTGAAGTCCCCTTTTGTACCTTCCAAAGCCAAAAAAAACATTTTTCCACATATACACGCCCTATTAGTTAGACAACAAGCGTATACGCAGGTTTCTCCACTACAACCCGTGTACATCAGGTTTGGTGCTCAAAATTAAAAATTATTCCGGGTTTCCATGCCATGTCATGAGATCGACGATCCTTGACCTTATATATACTGGAAATGCTCTGAATCAGACCTTCAGTTCCATTTGAAGGATATAAATTGAGCCATATACAAGCCTTAGAGAAAAAAACCCAATTCAACTTTCAGAGAAAAAACACTCTAGATAAATTTCACTTCATATTGAGTCTGCATCCCTTTATCCTGCATCCCTTTATCCTTGAAAGTATGAACTCCTTTTTCAACCCCCAAGCTCTTCCTTCTTTGTGATGGAGAACCTCATTGACTCCTTTATATGATCTTTCCATTGGTGAAGGATTGAAGTGGTGGAGGCCTAGATGGAGGGACTTAGTTTCTTCGTTCCAATATGTGTCATTACAGAAGTTTAGTTTCTTCGTTCCAATATGTGTCATTACAGAAGTTTGTCAGATATATACTTATGCTGATTATTTTAATAGAAATACTATTTTCTTGTCCAATTGATATCTTGCAAATATTCAAATTATTATTCCATGGGTGTAATTGTCATGCATATTAATGTATTATGCTAATATATATGCTAACATTATATATTGTCACCATATGCTTGCGTATATTGGTTGTTGAGGACAAGTTGCGAGTATAAAACTTTGAGTTGCGTGCTCAATGGTGGTCTTCATCAAACGTTCGGACGAGGTAGGCTCTTGGCCTTGTCTTGTTATCATTTTATTTATATAGCATATTTAGGATTAGAGTTGATTTCTATGTGTCATTCTATTTGTTGTGTTTTACTCCATGCCATAGAGATATTTTCCTCATAACATTAATGTGTGCCAATCATTGTACCTTCAAGAGACCAGAATGCTTCAGTAAATTTTTCTCTTTTGACATTATGATGTTGGTCCATTCTAGATGTACTACATTTGGAAACTCCATTATCAAGGATAGCTTGTGTCAATATTTGTACTTTCAACAACACAAAATGTTGAAATCTTCTCAAAACCTTTCCCAAAGACCACAACCAATGTGGGGAAATATATCGGTGTGGGAGTTATAAAATTCAAGGGAGATAATATGTAATGTATTCTCTAAGTGGCCCATTCAACATTAAGGGGGGATGTGGATCTTGCGATATAATGTATTCTTTAGGGGGGGTGTGGATATTGTGATGTAATGTCTTTTGTTCAAGCCCCACATTAAAATTGATGGGGGTATTGAAAATAGGGGGTGTAATGTTCATTTTCATCCATGACCAACATTATATATTAAGTTTATTGATGGAAAGTGGAGGGGGGGGAATTTAGGATCTTGGAGGAACTGAAGTTGTGAACTATGTCTGGTCCTAGGGAATGCATCAAACAATTTATTTGAAGTCTACACATTGTGGTGTGGGATTATCATGGATAAGGAGGAAAGAATATCAATCTTTTTTTTGAATGGAGACTTTTTTTTGGTAATCCAAGCAATCGATGACCAAGGTATCCCTTCTGGAAACAAACTTTAGTAGGAAAAACACCATAGATAAAGTTTAGGGACTTATGAGTCCCCTCTTCCTCCTTGGGAGGGATCTTGAGTTTCCTAATTGAGAGCTCTTCATACAATGGAAGAAATGGAAAATGATGAAGAAAAACAATGCATGTTCCCTCAAGAGGTGAGTGGAATGGCCTATTGGAATAGTGGTTGAAGGTTTCAAAGAGAAAAGAGGATTCTCAAGGAATAATTCTTGCAGCATAACAATACTATGAAGATCTTGGTTTATTAGTGCACTCATGGCTCTTATTTATATCATTTCTTCAAGAAAAAATGTAATTGGTTCTTAGTGTGAACAAGGGGCTTTTTAGGGCACCCTCTAGTCCTTGACTAGCCTCCCATTCAAATTTCACTTAGATATGAGGGTGAAATTGTGTTGGGAGTTGGTCCATAAGTGGTTGAGGGGCAGACAATATCCATAAATGCATCGTTCATAGAAGTGCATGGATTTTCTCATACACAGTCATGCACTTGGCACATTGTGCGCTCTGAGGGCTTTGTTGGCCCGCGCACACTGCACACTGTGCGGGAGCTTCCTTTGGTGAATTTGTGCATGCCAATTTTTTGACCCAATTGTATAGTTTTTTTTTTCCTTTTGAATGCATTTTAGTGTTGTAGGTGGACTAATTGTTGTCGGCATTGATGTGTTTCTTTAACCATTTGCATGTAATGTTGCAGACAATTTTTCAATGATAACACTAATTTTCTTTTAGATACATTAAGGATTGAGGCACAATGGGTTGATAAATTATGACTACATGCAATATCTTGTTTCTTCTTGGAAGAGTTGAAATTTCTTGAACTATACATTTTTTCAATCATGGATGTTGGAAAAATATCTAATTAGCTAGTTTGGTTATGGTTATGTGTACCTAAACACCAAGTAATTATTAGACACAACTTCCAAATTACCATTGAAAACACGAAATGGAATCTGCAATAAATATGAACAAGAAATAAGAGAACCATCATTGCCATCAACAATAAATTGACACAGGAAAAAAGCTTGCAACAAGATTTGGAAGTTTGTAAAAAGGGAAGATCACTCAGAAAAATGATAATTCAGAATATAGCACAACTTAATAGCTAGGTTTTGTGATTGGCGATTTGGGTGTGGGTATGAAAAAACTAATTTTAAAATTAGTGTTGGGTGCAAGGGAGGGTATGTCATACACCCACATGTATATATGTATTTGATATAAGTAAAAAGAATTTAATTTATCTAAAATAATAAAACTTAAAATAATATGATTAATGATATGTTAATCTTTATGTTCTTATTTAGAGATTTATTCCTTATGTTGTAAGTAGAATATGTTTACCTCTTAAATATATTTATTAATATTGGTTGATTTTATAAATGGTTTTTTCCTTAAATAATAAAAATTTAAGGGGTAATTAAGAAACTGAAAAGAAGACTAGAATGAATCTCATACAATGGGCCACGCTTACATCATAGATGTTTTTCTTCAAAATGGCATGAGTCTTTTTGGCAAGAAGTTAAATTTTACAATAGAGTTAACAAGAAATGAGACAAATTAGGGATCCATTATGACTTATGATTTAAGTTTTTTTTTTTGTGTGTTTGTGTGTGAAATTCCAATTTTAAATTAATTAAAATGTTTAAGTTCAATAATTTTTATGCAGTCAATTTTTAATTTAAATATTTTTTTAAATAAATCAGTAAAAATTCATAAAATAATTAAACAACTACATAATTAAATAACTTTTTATATTTTTATCTAATTTAAATATTTTTTAAAATAAATCAGCAAAAATATTTTAAAGAAAAAAATAATTTTCCTAATAAAGATAAAATTACTAAAATCACTAATAAAAGATAAAATCACTAAAATCACTAGTAAAAAATAGGCAATTAATAACCCCTACATTTTTGGATTATTTCTATTTGAATGTTGTTCTTTCCCTAAGGATATTTTTGTTCATTATCTCAACTCTATTCAAGAACATGAAAATCAAAATATACAAAAATATACTTGTCTTTTTATTCGGGAAGTAGGCAATTGATAACACCTCTACATTTTTGAATTATTTCTATTTGAATGTTGTTCTTTCTCTAGAGAATCTTATACACTATCTCATCTCTATTAAGAAATTGAAAATAAAAATATCTAAAGATGTAATCCCCACTTGTTTTATATTTTTGGCCATTGATCTCATTTATGTTACATAATGTTTTTTTCTTGACTCACATGTATGAAAGCATGGAATTAATTAAATAATGCGGATTATTTTCATGCACAAGCAAACAAATGCATGCAAAAATTAATGACAAAAAAATATCATTAAGAGGACTTGTGCTAAAACATGGTTGTCTTAAACCATCATTTTTTCCATTTTTTCTATTTTTCTAAACCACCTTTCATTGCTTTTCAATTATTTTTCAAAACCACCCTTCATTGTTGTCCAGTTGTCATTCGTCCACTTAGGTTTTTATGGTTTTTACATATGTTTGCAAGTTTTTTAAGTATCACCTGCTTTCTTTCATTTAAGTTAACTCAACTACTCATTCAACAATTTTCAGCAAGAGGGAGTACTACTGAATTTCAATAGTCATGAAAACTTAGTTGCCAAGCCTATGTACTTAATTTCACAATATGACTCATCTCTCTTCATTTTGTAGTTTGTGAAAAGCTTTGACTCCAGGTTTATTAGGAACCCATAGTAGCTTGGTAATCCAAGCAATCGATGACCAAGGTATCCCTTCTGGAAACAAACTAAACTCAATTTTTAGGAGCATCAAAAATCTTGCTCAAAGATTTGAATAAGTTTTCTCTTTCCACATTAAAAGGTAACTCAATGCAGAGGTCTACTCATGGGGAAAAAATTACAAAACTATATAAAAAGGTTCATTATGTAAGAATGGGGTTCTTCATCATTTACAAATTCCTTAAGCATGATGGGTAGGCCCAAATTATTTTGGGTTAAATTATCTCAAGGTTTCAAAAGGGGGATTTTTTTGCCCTTGGAGATGGGTATCAATCCAATGTTTCGAATCCCAATTTGATTCATGATGAAGTATGAACTGAAGGGATGGAGAAGACAACATGTAGATGGAATCCTACACTCCCACACTATAAACATCATCTTGTGTGATCCTGTATTAACTCCATCTATTGCAAAATACCGGATGTATATGGAAAAATGGTTGGCCATGAGAATCTCTATTTTGTGGCATCTAGGGAAGGATCCCTCGTAAATTATCAATTCAATTTTGTAGGAGAATAGTTGAGAAGGTTGGAAGCTAGTGTGAGGGCGAGTTTGGATCTTGTGGATTTTGTGTCAATATGGGTAATTTATGTTCCCATATTCAAGCGTGACCTGGGGTTGATTCATCAGTTGTTTTTTCAGTTGGGAAGTTGAATGGTGAAGGACATCAATGATTCCTCTTCTATATGTTCATCTTAATATACCAAGAGGATACACCTCAAGGGTAGTATTCAGAATTGGTTCCAACAACTCTTTGGTACACCTATTTTTTAAGGGGTTTAAGCACAATGGATAGTCCCAAAATCAAGGAAATTTGAATGGTTCTCAAGAGACATGAAGAAATTAGCCATGCCAACAACCATGCCCTAATGCTAGTTTTATCCAATATGGAAGAGATGGAATATGCACCTATCTCTCTCACTGCCAATGTTACAACCCTCATATAGTAATAGAAGCAAAGAGTTGACATTTTGTTAAAACACTTATTATTCCTAACTTTTATGAAAAATCACAAATATGTGATTTCCTTGTATTTGAATGCAAGTCTATGATAATTATTTAGATATTGAGGTAGAACTTAAGTTAGAGCATAGATAATAAGTTACATCATCTAAGGCAGCCACCAAACTAGATTACTTGTCACTGTTGTTTATCTAAACAATTCCCCCATTTTTCTATCATTGTTTACCTCAAGATTTCCCCCAATATCTGATCTTATAAAAGCTATGAGATTCTCAAGTTTACATCCAACACAATATTTTGTTTTTCTTTTTGAAAACCTTATCAACAACAATATTAATTGTTGTGTTGGTTTTTTCACTTGGGTGAGAAAAACAACAACACTTGCAAGTCTATATGAGTCTACTAAAAAAGACAGAACTTTGTGAGTGGATTAGATAAGCCAAACACATGTGAAAACAAAGAAATAAACTAAAAAAACTAAGAAATAAATGTTGGAAATCATGAGAAACTTAGAACCATGAAAATAAACAATGACCAACATAATGCTACCAATGGATCAATAGATTAGTAGGAAAAACACCATAGATAAAGTTTAGGGACTTATGAGTCCCCTCTTCCTCCTTGGGAGGGATCTTGAGTT
>CBVK0100804159.1:0-21481 GCA_900067695.1 Picea abies
TGAAATGAAGCCCCTGAATCTACTACCCAAGACTCAGAAATATTATCTACATAAAGAATCAAAGCATCTTGTAACACACCATATGTTACATTTACTTCCTTATTTCTCTCCTGTTGTCCATCTCTTTGTTTCTTTGGAGCTCCACAATGTTTCTTCAGATGTCCTTTCTTCCCACAATTCTAGCACTCTATCTTTCCAAGTCTGGATTTGGATCTACCCTTCTTAGAATTCCCATGGTTCCCTAAGCCCTTTTCTCTGTCCTTTTGTCTTCCCCTATTCTCCATGTTCAACACATTACCTGATGTCTCACCTGTTCTTTTCCATCACATTTCCTCACTAAGGATAACACCAACAACATCATCAAATTTTAAAGTATTTGAACCAGAGACAGAGTTACTTACAACCATGACCAAGCCATTCCATCTTTCTGGGAATGAGCACAAGATTAGAAGAGCCGTAACCTCATCATCAAAGTCCACTTTTATAGAACTTAGTTGATTAGTAACTATATTAAATTCATTTAAATGATTTTCAACAGACCCACCTTCTAACATCTTCATATTAAATAATCTCTTCATTAGAAATACCTTATTAGACACCGAGTGTTTTTCATACCGTTTAGCCAACGTGTCCATATGATCCTTCATTGTCTTTTCTTTTGAAATATTGAAAGCCACCGACGCTACCAAGCTCAGCCGTATCGTTCCTAGAGCCTTTATGTCAAGAAACTCCTATTCTTTGTCCTTCATGGCCATCTAATTCTTTGCTACTCTGCCCAATGTTAGGAATAGATCCTTCTGATATAAATAATCTTCCATCTGCATCTTCCATAACTGGTAGTTTTGGCTGTTAAATTTCTTGACCCTAAAATTTCCATCTTTCGACATTGCTCCCACTCGAACTAGGAACCCTCTTTTCCTGTGAGTTACCTTTCACTCTGATACCAGTTTTTAGAAAAACAGGAGCGCGAAGCAATAAAATAAAAAAAATGCAGAAACAAAACACAGAAGATACACAATACAAGAGAGACACAGATTTACATGGTTCACCCAATGTGGGCTACGTCCACCAGAGAAATTGCCAAGTCCTTCCTTTATTATTATCCAACAAAATAAAGGGATACAACCTACAACAAAACCCATTGTAACTTCCTCTTCTTTCTCTCATAGTCTCCTCTCTCATAATATAATAATCGCCATAATGCATAGCAACAATACATTTCCCTCATAACAGAGGGTTGCCTTCTAGGGAAAAAAACCCTAACATAATTTCTACCGTTAGATCTACGACCTTATAATGAATGGTACATATTTATAATGAACGGTCCAGATTTACCGAAGAGTGGGTATCCCCCCTTTGTACTCCCCCACATGGAAGAGTGTACATACTTCTGGGGTATAACGTCTTCATGGGGTATAAACACGGCTGAAAGCAAGGACCTCTGAATCAGGAACATAATCAGGCTCCACAACCAACACATAGGTGGGCATAAGCACCTCAAAAAATAATGAGTCTAGTATATAATGCGGGGCTTATGCCCTAAAAAATATAGAAAGAGTGCCCTCGACACAAAAATGGTACACCCTAAGCTAAGCACGAGGCCTGTTGGCTCTGCCATAGTGGAATACAATGTTTTCTAAATGTTGAAATAGCTAGACCTAGGTCCGTGGCACCCCAACAACATGAGGTTGCATAGATGGTGAGAGATCCTTAATCTTAGCCATAGGCACAGTACGAGTGAGTGCGGACAGGTTCTGCTCCACTCATCTCAAAACTCTCTCAGCCTCTCTGGTTGGAGGTACACCCGCTGCTGCTACTGGTTCGACGACTGCTACTTCTGCCTCTAGTCATGGACAATGCCTACTCCATGCAAAATCAACTGGATGCACTGGTCCCACATATATACATAACAAATACATAGTTTTCAAGTGCTCTAGTACACATAAAAAATGATATATATAAAAGAAATATATATTTTTTTCTTTTAAAGAAAAATGTACCTAATTCTCCTCACTCCGCTCTGAGAGGTATAGGCATGTTAGGATCTTTTGAGAAGTTGATCTCGACATAGGGGTAGTCCTCTATAGCCAGAATCTGCCAAGACCACTAGTCAAAAAATGTATCATCAAAGGCCTTGATGGTCCGCCCTTCCCCTATCATAGCAACAATGCTGCCCACCTGCACACTATTGGGAAGGAGGTCACGTGCCCCTGTATAGTCTCTCAGGGACTAAGACTGGGTACCCTCTCGAAGAACAAAGAGAAAAGAATAGTCCTGAACTCGAATTTCTTGTTGTTCTTCCCATGACACTCTGTGAGATGTATCTTCATGCACTCTAGCATGGTTTTACTCCAATTGAACACTCCTACATTTAAGCACTATACTGCGCAATGCATATGCGCCCAAGAGGCCTGATGTAAAGCCATGGATTTAGTGATCCACCCAATAAGTAAAACTATCAAATTTAGTGATATGTTGGTGATTTTGGGGATCGATACCTGGGAACCCACTTTATCTGTTTCGACCTCACAGTGTTGTTCGATCAACTCAAAAATGTTGTGAGGCCCAGAGAGAAAATAATGAAGGTTGATTGGTTCCCCTCTCCTCGAGAGGGCAATCAGAAAATAAATATCTTTAGTCATTGGAGTCAATGATTGTCCCTCAAGCATAAAATCCTATGCATCTGGGTTCTAGTAATCCACCAATGCATTCAACATCCCGGGTTGTTCCCGCATGAGTGGACACCGAAATAATTTCCACAACCCTCATTGTTTTAATGTGGTGACAACAACAAGGTCTTCCTCAACCATTGAATCAATGTCCTCATGGTCTCTCTCTCTCCAATGGACATACATCCTGCAAAATGACAAGTTCAAAGGAGAGTCAAATGATGCATTTAAATTTTTTTCATATGTTGGAGGATGTACGTGGGATATATTGAGGACAATCGTGTATGTACATGAGCATAATTTTCACTACCCACATGCATACATGATATGTGCTTGGACAACCTGCGTACATGCAGGGCTGACCTTTTTAAAGCTGTGAGCCCCTCTAAAAAAAAAAGAAATGAAAAAAGGAAAATTGGGAATGCAAGAGGGACTAGATTGTACTTACTTGGTCCAAGCGAAAGTTTGTTTCATCCATTGAAGCTCCTGGAATCAACTTATTTCACAAAGAGGTGTTTTTGGCTTTTTGGTCAATTCTCAATTTGCAATGGTGATAATGAGCTGCCAGCTTCTATTTATAGACTTTTTTGGCTATTTTTTGTCATTTTGTTTGATCCCCGTTGTTGTTTTTTCTGGATTGAAAATCATGTAACGTAGTTCTTGAGTTTCTCATTGGATCTTATGATACACTTTACTTTTGGTTCGATGAACTTTTTGGGAGTTGGGGTAGTTTTATGTTCCTTTGGTGATTTTTTTTTTCCAACTTTGTGCATTTAAGTTAGGATTCTACCTCCACTTGTTGCACCTTGTTGTCTTTTTCTCTTTACCATAGGATATACCCCATCGAATTGCGACACAGAACCATCATTGATGCTCTATAAGTGTCATAATTTGGTGGTAGAGCCTACCCTCACATGGATGACCTAAGTAGATCCTGGTTGCATTTTGGTGCCCATGCCGTCACTAATGACTATAGGCTTGGGATTCCTTTTAGTATTGTCTTGATTATGAGTTTGAGCCTTCACATGTATGATGTATTATCACTCTTGGCCTCACCCTCAGGACTCCCAAAAAACAAATGGGTCTTCTGTTAAGCCCTTTTCAGACCCTCTAAACATGAAAAGATTTTCGAGCGATCTTGTTTCCCTTCACGCTCGCCAAACTGAAATTTGAAGGCACATCTGTGCGATGGTATTTTACCCCTTTTTCGGTCTGGATGGTCAATTGTACAAACAAATGTATACTCTACGAACTTCAGTTCGCTATAAGAGTATTCTTAGGTATAAGTTTAATCCTTTTTCGGGCTTGAGGGACTAAATTTATGAAAAAGGAACCCCCACGAAGTCCATAGTTAATCTCTTTTTAGATTCCCTAAAAGTGAAAATATCTCCAAGTGATCTTGTTTCTTCACACTCATTAAATCGTTCAAGAAGAACTTCCATTACAGAGTCCATAGTTAAGCTCTTTTCAGACTCCTTAAAATTGAAAAGATCGTCGAGTGACCTTGTTCTTTCACACTCGTTAATTGGTTCAGAAAAACATCTACTAGCATGAGTTTACCCCTTTTTTCAGCCTGTATATTAAAGAGGAAAAAGGTACACCTTGGGATATTCGTCTCGCCAGGAGAGTTCTCCTCAGTAAATTTCACCTTTTTTGGGCTAAGGAGACTAAATTTATAAAAAGGCAGCAAGTCCATAGTTAAGCTCTTTTCAAACTCAAAATTGAAAAGATTCTCGAGTGATCTTGTCTTTATCACACTTGTTAAAATGGTTTTGAATCAACATCTTTTCGATGCTAATTTACCCCTTTTTCAAACCGACTAGACTATCTTCAAAAAAGGTACCCCAGTGGAGTCTTCTTTTGCACTTTTTAAGACTCTCTAAAAATGAAAAACCACCGAGCTTACCTTCTCTGGGCTCGTTTAAAATTACATTGAAGGAAATTATCATTGTGTATTGTTAATTGCATTTTCATTCCTGTGTCTTTGGCCTAATGCCGACTCCATGTGGCTCTTGAACGAACCTTTGAAGCATGCCTTATATGCAAGCCTTGTAGCACTTTTCCTCTGCGTCTTGACACCTTAACCCATGGAAGAATTTTCCCAAGTGTCCTTTTCTTGCACATGATGTGTTCCTCACACTTGGAACTAGTATGTTTACGACACTCGTTCCTCCTTTGTAACCTAGCATTATTTATTCTTTTTCAAGCTTTCAAAATATTGAAAAAGACAAAAAAAAATCAAATATACCCCAAAAAGAGGATGGGAAAAGTATTTTATTTTTATGGAAACACAATGAGTCACCCTTGGACAAAGAACATCCTTCTGTTTGTTTGTCAAGCTTTGGGATTTAATATTACCTTAGGGATATGTTCTCGTAACATAGAGCTGTGTCCTCCTCCATTTGGTTATTCTTCCAGAAATAAGGAGAGTTTGCATTGACTCCTACATCATAAAATTATGTCAATGTCATGCTGCCTGAGTCTCATCTTTCATCGTGCTATTGTCCAAGGGAAGTTTTTACCCAAATTGAGTTGGCCCTTCTGCAGTTTGTCTCTTCTCCTCATGACCGACCATCCCAAAAGTCTAATCAAAGTCTTTGTTCAAAATCAATGAAGTTCTCTACATGACCACCAAGATCCTCTTGTTTGTTCCCCAACAAGCCGTCAAAGACCTCTGGGTAGTGAATATGTACACTCACATTACACTCCTACCCGAGTTTAGAAGATCTTGAATTTGTTTCTTGAGATTTGAAGACCTCATCTCCAACCATCAGGCATCATTAGCTTCTTGAAGATGGATACTATCCATGTATATCTTTTGATTTTGAGATGTAGATCCACTGTGTAATGTTTGTGGCTACACTTTATATAGTTATATGACATGGATCTATAGTGTATTTGATTGGCATCCATGATTTATTTCATCCTGAGCATGGGTATGCCCACCTCGGTGGGACAATTGTTATTTTGTAGATGGCACCTCCTGAACTCTTGTCCCAGGCTCACTCGCTTTGTACGTTGGTAAAGATTTCTAATGTATTTCTGCCATCAGATTCTCTTATGACCTCACACATTAGGGGGGCATATATTATAACCCTAATTTTCACTAGACATGCATACCTAGCAGCAGGCCATCTTACTTACTAATTTTTCCAAGCCAATACTGAATAACTCTTCTTAAAAACCAAATTTTTGAAGATATGGTGTAATAAAAATTTGCAAGGGAATACGGGTTTTTGGATAGTTTTCTAACCAATTGACTACCCATAGCCCATCATCCAACCAAATAACTATCTTTTTGGCATATTAAAGAAGGTGTTGGGGTCCCATTCTAAGGAGAATCATGAAAGCAGTGAAACTCTGCCCCTTTCCTAATCCCCCTTTGCCCCAAGAGTTTTCAACCACATTGTGAGTTTGAGCCAGAATTCCCCATTCTTGCCCTTTTTCCTCATCCATAAACCTATGCCTATTCTCTAGAGAGAAGTGTGAGAGAAGAAGGATACGTGGAAGTAGTTGGAGCTTGGTGAAGGGGATCCCAAGACCGGGTTCGAGGAATAGTTGTCGATCTCTTTTTGTAAGTGACATTATGAGATTAATATAAAGAAGTACTTTTTCTGTCCCACCATATGATGTGTTTTATCTCTATGTACGATTTACATTTTGTTATGACATCTAACCCATTAATCCATATATAGAATTCTTGTTCACAGTTTCTGTTTGTGTTTTGGTGAATCCAGGTCAGCCTTGGGAGGAGATCTGCAATCGAGAAGAAACCAGATGCATTGGGATTGACACTGGACACAGAGTTCAAGGTAAGACTACTGGATCCCTATACTTTGTTCTTTATATATGAATGTGGGGTGTTTTCAGGATAGTGGTTAAAAGGAGGAGACTTTAGAAGGTTAGCTCTGCCTGCACTTTAGAACCCTCGTGTAGTCCATAGGGGGGGTTTCCCACTATATCAGGATTCCTAAGCTAGACTAAGCTCTAATGAGCACAATGAAACTCAAGTCAAGGTTCCAACTACTGCAACTAGAATACAACCTCTCATTTCCCAAAACCTGTCCCACCCGAAGAAGTGTACTCATTCTCTGCTAAAAAATCCTTCGACTATCCCAGTTCCCTTTTGCGACTTCAACAATAGGTCAGACAAAAGGTATTAGAGCTTTGTAGCTATTTCCCAATGCACATGGAAAATAATCCATGACAATTCTCTCACCTAGAGAGAATGCTTATAGGTATGACAACCTGCCTCTTCAGTATACACACATGCTTGACAACCTGCTTCTTCAACTCAAACTAACCAAATTTACTGGATACAATTATCTCCCAAAGCTCCCAATACATGTACGAATGGTGGTGGAAATAAGGTACGAATGGTCAGGATGAATGAGATAATAATGAGAGAATGATGGAAGAATGATGGAAGAATGATGGAAAATACATTATTTCCCCACTTTATGTATGCATGTTCCCAACTCGACACTTGTCATGTTGGGAATTGCCTTTTCCCCACTTGGATGATATGTTCCACATCCTTAGGACTTAGGATTAAATATCATATAACTTACAATTTAAGAAATTTTAATATAATATTCTCTCGGAATTAATCCCCCTTGGCTTAGTCCGACTTTCTAGACTCTTACCCCCCCTTTCCCTTCTAGTGGATTTCTATCCCTCTATACTCTTTTGTCTGGTTGGTCTACAAAAATAATGCATTTTTATTAAAAAAATGAGTGTGATTACATATTACAATGATAGGCTCACTATCCTTTTAGCATATGGGCTCTCAAGCCTAATAACCACACATACACTCTTGCCTCAAAACATATATACAAAGCAACTCTAGCCCAAAATATCCTGGCCACCAATCTATATATACATTTGCAATTAGGGTTCAACTTAGGGGTATTATAGACTACACCAAACACATCAAGTGGTACTACATCTACCTCAACTTCATCAATATAATTTTCACTTATAGAAAATTTGATCTTACACTAATTAGTGACCCTTAGCTCGATAGATTTTCTTATTTACCCATCCTAATGGATAGGGGTGAGGATGGTCATGAACTTACAATCCAATATTGTTGACCAGATCTTCTACTATGAGGTTTCCTATGAATTGGAATCAAATAGAGGATCTACTTTTGTCTTCTTGACATGGATATTAACATAGAAGAGTTTAGTCATATCCTTCTCTTCCATGGGATGAAGGATACAAAAGTTCACCTCCTTTTGCATTGTAGTGTACATAATATTTTCATCTTCATTCGAGCTACTCTCTATTTGGTTTCTTGAATCCATGGCTAGAATGTTCCTCTTTTTCACATCCTTCTTGAAGTTCTTTTGGATTCATCTTGGGATGTAGCTTTCAACACTTATATTCAATGTGAAAATCAATATTACAATTATTATAGTTGTAATGTACCCATTACCAAACCAAAATTATATACCATGATACCATTTAAAATGAATGTGTGAAGCATATCATACAAGCTCAAGAAACTATACAAATTTTTAAAATTGTAAATGCAGATTGTTAAGAATACATAGCATTCAAAAAACACAAAACATAGAATAAAAAGTAGCAATTAAACAAAACATTAAGAAAATAATTAACATTGTGTCTAGAACACTTATCTTTATATAGGTTTTTATAACTAGCTATAGTTTACAGATCTTCCACCCAACCATAGAATATGCCACTACAGTTCTCTTAGAAAAATGTCACCCTCGATCTAGGGATATGCGTTCATAAGAATAATGGATCATATGGTTGATTATTTTCAACTCAAACACTCCAATACCCAGTAAATTCATAATGGCATGAATCCTACGACAATTTCAGTCACTCAACTCTCTTCCCATTAGTCTACATAACCCAAGGGATAGAATTTACTTATGTACATGACAACCTCTTATAAAATCCTCATCCCCTCTAGGGATCCAACAAATACCAATGAAAACTATTTCAGCTAGGGGGTCCAAGAAATATAGCTATAATAGAAGTGATCACAACAACATTCACACATGCTTTTGGGTAATTTCTCAACAAGCACATGTTGACGTGGGAAAAATTCCCTTTGTCAACAACAAGGGTCACCCCCAATAAGAAGTCCCAATCAAACCTCTCATTGTTTGGAATAGGGAACCTATATGGATTTTGGACCGATAAGCATTTTTGGTTTTGGGTTTACCAATTGCGGCCTGGTCCACCTATGAAGGTTTTCTAAGAAAAAGAATGAAATGTAGCTAATCTACGATGCATGCATCCAGACGAAGCTGAGTTAACTAGAAGGAAAACATAGAACCAACCATGCTCTTGTTAATGGCTTGAGAATTATTTCACATAGAGAAAAGACATGAATATGAATACATAATTGCAAAAAAAGAGTAGTCTAGCATTTAAACAATTATTTACATTCATATTCCCACAAATGTAGACAAATATCCCTTGAAGAAATGAAATAAAAATGCAACAAACATACATGAGAATAGTTTGCAATACGATGTACATTCTTACACAACCCGAGTGCTGAGAAAAACACAAAGGAATAGTCCACAATACATCCAACACGAGAATCAAAGTTCTTCAAAAAATCGCTTGGCCAAACAAGCTTCTCCTCATTAAAAGTTTCATTAATAGTATAAGAAAGATCAAAGAGACAAAATCCCTTTACTTGGATACAATCCCTATGTTTATTGATTTTCAGCTTGAATCTTGGCCTTCCTCCTCCCCCCTATGACCATTCATTTACAAACTTTTGTCCTTATCCACTTCGTAATGATGAGAGAACAAGGGAAACATAAATGTTTATGATTTTATGTATAATATCAAGTTACATTTTGAATTTGTCTTTTAGTGTTGGTGGTACATCATAGATTGTGGCCATAGTGCACCTCACCCACCATGAATATTGGTCTCGACATGGGAAAACAATTCTCTCTCTAGGTTTGTTATTCAACCATAATGGGATTCATAATTCTTCTTCAACCATTCAAGTTTGGTTCCCGTTCGCTACTCCCTCGTTGTTGTGACAACTATTGTTGTTGGTGTTTATATATCATATTCAGTGGAAGATCATATTTTTGAGGGTATTGATGCATATTGGTATATTTCCTTGATGTGTGGTAGTTGTGCCTTCATGGTTTCTTCCCTCACACGTTGCCTATCCAGGTTGGTGAGAAGGACCTTCATTTATCATTGGTACCTGGAAGCATTCCATATGCAATAGGTGAGTGACCATAGAATAAATTTAGTATAAACTATTAAAATCATGCATTTGAACTGATATAATCGAGGAATTAATTAAGTGTGAATTCATATATTCTTCCATGAGTTTTGTTCTTGGTTCCTCTACTTTTGGTTGAGGTACTACTTTCTTTACAGCTGTCGACAATGTGGTAGATATTAATGATGAAAAATGTGAAATGTTGGTGAGGAATTTCTCCAATAATATTACCATGAATTTGTATATCTTGAAAATACCTTTCCAACGGTATAAGGAATGCATGAAACGGGTATCAGAGTCAAAATTTATGGGCAAAATATGAAAGATAGTTTGGTAGGGTCTTGTCCCTGTATCATCCAGAAAAACAAAAAATGTTATATCGGCAAGGAAATCATGAACTATTGTATCAGAAATGAAAGCATGAATTACTCTTGTATGTATCCATGAAGATCAAGTGATTAGCTTCGGTACTGGGTGTGTCAATGAGGAATGGGCGAATTCTTTTGCTAACGAGTCGATGGTTGAGGTAAGTATTAAAAACTTGGAGGAGGTCCAATCACATCACGTTGTAAGAACTCACACATTATCGATGTGATATCAAATCTTAGTTCATGTTTTCATAACATCTCTATGTTGTGTGTAGATTTAGATTGAGTCATTGCTATTGGGCCCTTCATTTTTGGAAATGCTTAATTTTGGGGAAAAGCGTTGCATTTTAACTGAGAGATGACGAGTAGTGGAACTAAAAAATGACAAGTAATAGACGTAGTCAAAAGAGTTGGATACTAGATGGAAAATCATAAGTAGCAAAAATTGACTAAAATTAGGGATGATTTTAGGGGCTAAATTTCGCTCATGGGCTAATTTTCCATGGTTTTTCCAAAAACAAGATTTGCTATTCTAAAAATTATTCGCCCAAATTCTAAAGGTTAAAATTATTTTGCCTTAAAAATCACCAAAATTTTATACAAACTATATAAAATCCTTTGAAATTTGAATATTTTTGTAAAAATATCGCCAAACATTTATAGTTAGCATATGAAGGATTAACAAGATTCACCAAGGTTTCTACATTTTAAAATAAATTTCCATCCTTAAAATCATCCCTGACTAAAATCTAAATTAGAGTGTAAAAGAAAAAGAAGCAGTGGAAAAACACCATGAAAAAATTGGACAAGCAACATATGCTAGAGAAAAGATGAAAATATAGCAAGAAGTGACAAAGGGAAAGATATAAATAAGAAGATAGTCCATCAAGAAGGAGGTTGAGTTAATGAATGAGCATATAGGAGAGATACACTGTTAGAGTTGGGATCAAGCGCCACAATCATGATGGCTTATTGTAATGGGTTTATTGTGCTTGCACAATAAATTTTTTGAGTTTGTAATAGGTTTCATGACTATATTTAATTGTGAAAGCTATTACATGAGAGATATACTTATTGTATGATTGTTGATGATGATAATTTTTTGGTCCCTATTATTTTCATGAGTTGGTTACGATGTGCATGGATCCTTGATTGTTTCGTGTAAACTATTTACTTTATGTATGTTATGTACTTGATCATTGTCTCTGTGCATCGTTAAGCATGAATGTATGAATCTATGAGGTGCTAAGTTATACCCAATGTTGCATTCTCATTAACTGACTTCACCACAGAAATCTCAGCTATGCTTCGCGTGAGACATCGTTCCCCTGTGGAAGGGTTGAATATGCCAACGCATCTATACTACAATGGTGCCTTTGTTGGTAACCTTTGAGAACCTTGGTCTCAATTTTGTGCCAACGAATGGTTCCGTTGTCGAGACCTAATATTTAAAGTGAGTTTTTAGAGGATGCCTCATCAGATCTATAAGTTTGATAATGAGAACTGGTGGGAAATAAGGTGTGATGCATTCATACAATAGGATGTTGCATTGCAACACAAAATATTTAGGGTTGTAAACAATAATGTCTTCTATTCAGAGTCTCCTAGTGATTAATATGAGATATTTTGGATTAGATTCCCTGAAGAAGTATTTCAGCGGTTAGATTGATAGTAAGAAGATACTGAATACAAATATCGAGTCAAAAAGAGATATAATTGGACCATTGAAGGTTTAATGGTTCTTCATTGGTTAGATCATCATGTCTCCCATGTCGTGGATTTTTGGGTGCAGACTATTTTGGAGGGTTATATTATCTAGTTTGCTGCAGAGAATCATCAACAGTCGAAGCCATATTTAAAGAAGGAGCTAAGGAAGAATGTTGTGGGAAATCCCTCTATGGATCAAGGTTTTATTAGTGGTAGAAGGAATGTTACCTATTCCTTTAGCTGATATGGTGGTGTAACCCCCTACACACAGGGAGGGTGATTTATGAGAGGGTTCATGATCTAGGTCTAGGAATATTTTCTAGGAGACATGGGGGGTCATCGAGAAAAAAGTAAAAGGGAGGAACAAGCTCAGAGGAGGGATGTTATTTTTGAAAATAGGTGGCAGAAATAGAGGAAACATATCAGAAAAGTGATGAAGAGGTTTGGTCAGTCATGGAAGGAGATAGGATTTGAGAGTAGTCATAGGAAAGAGCTAGAAAAGTTGTGTGATTTGCAGAGATGAGGAAGGTTGGTGAATTGATGTTTAAAGGAAAGGTTTGGTGAAAGAGGTGAAGGTTTAGGAAGAAGCATACAAGAGGAAGGAAGTCTAGAAGAGATGGATGGAATAACAAGGATCGATGTCACCATTGAAGAAGAATACTTAGCTAGAACCCCCGAGGAAGTTTAGGGAGAATCAGAACTTGCAACACTAGAAGATGCCAAATTGCATCATGGGATAAACGAAACACTGTAGCTAAACGACACCCTCTAGATCAAAGATTTTTGTTCCAGAGGTAAAGGAACTAGACCTGAATCACCGATTTCCCCAATGCCATCTACAAATATGGTAAGTTATACAATAAACCATTATATAAGTTCTATTATTTATAACCCTTCAAGTACAACAAGTTAGAGTAGTGGTAGTGATGGAAGTGGGGTAAGTTTTCTAGTTATCTTGCAACCGGGACCTTTTAATTTCATTTTAGTAGGGTTTCCAAACCCCTGAATGGTGAATCAACATGAAAGATCTTTCAACCGATACCCTAAATTTTGGGTTAAAAAGGTTGAGGATGTCGAGAAACACTAGTTTCTATGCAAAGCCATCTAGAGGTCTTGTGGAACTCTAGACAAGAAAAAGTTAGTTGAGTTTTAGAATACCCTGGGAGGTCGAGATATGAAATGGTATATGAAGGAAATCGAGCTAGCCAGGGGCTCAGGGGTAAGCCTTCACACTTGCTCAAGTGAAGTAGATATTTATAGTGGAATTTCGATTACCTTAGTCAAAACAACAATCTCTCTCCGAGTTGAGGGAGATAAAGTAGAGAGATGGTGAGTCTACTTCGGAATACAACCAACTATTTAAGGATGCAATAGGGAAATTAACAAAACCTATCCATGAGGATCATTAGAGAGAAAGGTTTATTCGGGGGCTGTTACATTTAACCCGTATCCATTTAATACAACAAAGGATATATACTTTGGGTTAAGCACTGAAGAAAGCTATGAAGATTGAGGTTATGGTAGGTTATTGAGGGAAATTAAGAGTCACGAGGCCTCTATAAGTTGTTAATATTATGCAATTACAAGGTAAAATATTTGTGTTAACTGAAAAAATTGAAGAGTTGACCCTTACCAAAGTAGGTTGACCACAAGTTTGGTGTACAGGTTGTTACACAGAAGGACATGTAACTAATGAATGTTCGATACTAAGGGGTATAGGGCCCTCTAATATGGCTCTTCCACTGTGTTGACTCTTAAAATAATCATGAAGTTACTAGCCTACAAAGAATTGCAAAGAACACATAATTTTGGAAAAAATAACATACAGACACACACACACACACACACACACATACTAAATAATTCTATAAGTGGGACCCCTTATAATGTCACTATGAAGGTAACTAAAATGAAGTCCCTCAAAGAAGAAGTCACCTAGTCCTATATTCATTGATGGTTGTCTTGGATGCTTACTGATGGTATGCATATTAATGATTTGATATGAGATTTTTTTTTTCTCAGCAAATGATTGGTGACAGTGGGGGTTTCAAAGTGGTGGTTTCAAATGAAGATTAAAGAAAAATTCCTCATGGGGCATAAATTTCCAAAACTTTAAAAACGTCAATATTGGATAAAATCATCGTCAAAATATTTATGTTATGGTTGTTGGTTGATATTGATAGTTCATGGATTCAAATGGTAAAAAGGGGTGCATATTGGAAAATGTTTTGGTGTGATTTGCTGGTTTACTACTTAATGCACTTAAAGATTTTTTTATTTTTATATAGCTTGTTATATAAAAAGAGTTATATGCATATATGTTTAGTGCATCACTTACATATTTCATTAGTTATGTATATGATCCATGCACATTATACAAAATGCAATAATATGTTCCATGTGATAATGACCTCGACTGTTGATAAAAAGTGGTGATTTGAAGGTTTACATATGGTAAAACTTGAAAGTCTTAACACATATAGGATATGATTTACAACACATATAATATGCCTGACCCAACATTCCTTCCATACTATTACATTACAAACTCATCATCCATGGTTTTGAGTTATTGATAGTTCTTGTGAAAATTTCAAATGTAAGTGGGAAATTCATATTGGATATACGATGCATATTGGATACGGTCAAAAATCATATGTTATAGGTGGTTGTGTTGGTGGCACGTGATTTTGAATATCTCGAAATTACTTGGAAATTAACGATTGCATTGGGTTTTGACTTGGATTGTCTTGGGTTTAGTGGATGTTTAATGTTGGTCGTCACCCCAGCACGACGTGACCAACTGAGTTAATGGACACCACCATTGGTATACCACCTTGGGTTTTGGAATTCATATCATTTAGTTTGGAGCAATTTTGAGTATTAGTAACCACTACAACTACTCAGAGACACCATATAACCCACTCAAGAATAGGTACTACGGTTTCCTTTCCCTATCATCTTTTTTTTTTTTTGCTAGATAATTTATGTCTGGTTTTGTGACTACTTGCTATGCTTGCATTCAATGATTTCTTGTTTTTCTTTCTAGAAAAGAAAATAATAGTTCTGCTCCTGGATTTAATGACTCATTTGCATGGAAGCTCGAATGAGCTAGTTGATAGTTTTGATTTTGAATAGATGATTGCACATTTACTATGTCGATTTGTTGGTTTGTGACTGTCAATGAATTACTTGAAGACAAGTTCTAGTGTTTATTGTTTAGGGTATTTTGTATTGCCTATTGGCAGTGCATGCACACCATGCATATTCTTTTTCCTTGATGAAAACATGATAAGACCTTATGCAAACCCTTATTTGTGTTTTGAGGAAGGTGTTTTGTTGGTTTTTACTTTTGAACCTAACCAAGTCTGAGTTTGATTCGTGAATCCAATGGGTTAAAACCCTCATCATACTTGGGGTTTGTTGTTGGTTGGATCAGTTTCCAGTCACAACCCTTGTCGACCTGGTTGTCACTCATTGGTTTTACATGATATATACAAGCATTTAAAAGATGATGGCGTTTTGTTGCATATTAGGAAAAGGGTCGCACCAGAACTTAAATGTTTTGAAGGGATCCATGATAGATATCTTGTTCTAAATGGTTTGAACCCTGTCATTATTGATACCCTCACCATAACCAAAATTTTAAAATGGGTTTTTTCCTATATGATTTCAAATAAACTTACCCTTTTATTGCAATGATATTTGGTGGAAAATAAAGTGGTTTTCATTCCCTGGATTCAATTATAGTCACAAAAAATGATGTTGTATATTATTATAATGTTGTATATTATTGTTTACTCGGTGCATGTCTCCTACCTCTTGATAAACAAATGATTAGTCGGATATTAGTACTGGAAATCACATATATATATAGTTTAACATGTGTACATTTGATTGATATTTGATGATTTCAATACATTGGAGCTTGTTTGGTTGTTTCTTCAATGCCTGGTTGATATCTTGGGCGTTGTTGCATTGAATTTTTCATTCAATGCTGACAATGATATACCGTGATAATGAAATGAATGATACATGGATTTTTTTATGAATAATAAATGAGAGTATTATGTGAATGGATTCTGGAAATAATCGAATCGTGGTAAGAATTTTGATGAAAGGATAATAAAATGAGATCGACTTTTAGGATCAAACACTATGGTTGTATGGTTATTATAATTTTTCGTGTTGGAATCAAAAGGTGGATAATGATATAAGTCAATTGTAATGAAAACATGTCCATTTTATTCCTTTCATACTTGAAATTTTTCATCCATTGGAATCCCTTTTCACTTTCCCAAATACCTATTTCATTCCCATGCTTGATTGCAATTGTATAAAGTGTCTCATAGCAGAATTATTTGAGTTTGAAGAAGTGTTCGGTTGGTTTGATGTCTGCTTTGTTCTATATACAAGGATGTTCATAGGAGTGTAATGATTTGGTAGAGATAATTATGGAAAATGAATAGTCCATATTACATTTCCCTTATCATACTTACCATTTTCCACTAATTATAAGTGCAATCATGGAATCCTGAGATCCCTTCTAAGTCCATGTTCTAAGTGATTATTAGATCTAGGACATGAAATGCATAGTGATTTCTTGCATATGTATTGTGGTATATAGAGACATGTCTAAAATATTGTTTTGCAAATGTTTAGATGATGGACTAATGATGCTCTAGTACTGATCTTGTGAATGTGTATTAGAATGAACTTTTTCAGCAGAGGTATCCATGGCAAGACAGGAAATAATAGAGGCAGAGGACTAGGTCCTTGGCAAATGGGTAATAAGAGGCTTCGATTCTCCATATATTTTGATGCAGATTCAAAATAATTTAATCAGTTGATGGAAATAGGTTTCCTCAATTTGGATGTCCAACAAGCCTATAGACCTCCATTTATGCCTGAAAATCCTCATCCAAGCATTGATATTCCAATTCCAAACCATGTTTCCACTCCTCTGGTTAGATCAAAACATGATGGATGGAAAAATGTTGTAAATCCTCCTTCTGTCCAGTCACATGGATGGCCAAATTTTGATCACCCTCAACAACCTCCTTTTCATTCCTGGCATACTACTTCTCCCTCACATCAACAACCCATATCCCAAGCCTTAGATGCCCATCATGCCAAGGCCAAGATCAATGAACTTGAGGATAGTCCAGATAGAGAGAAAGTAGTAGAAACCAAGTCAAATTCGTCACATGAATCCTCACATTTAGTCACTTTACATGTGAAGGGAAATGATTAGAAATATGCTAAGGAAGGTTCATCAGTTGATAAAAATGAAAGGGTTGAAAGTAGTCATGTCAAGAGAGGAGCAACGTCTCACAACAAATATGTTTTTTCATAATTTTTTTGATATATATATGTGAACTTGTTTTCACTTTATTTTGGACATTTTATTTTTGACAACTTATGATTTGGACAACATTATATTTTGACAGCTTATGATGTGGACAACATTATATTTTGAAATCTTATGATTTGGACAACCCTATATTTTTATGCTATATTTTTGCATAAATATACATGATGATTAAAGTTGCATGAATTCAAACAATTATTTCATGGAGTGACAATGAGACTCTTATGAACTTTCCATCTTATGCATTTTTTTGACATAGAGTGAATGATGTGGCAGGATGATATGTCTTGCATATGAGGTGGAAGTTACAAGGAGGAAATGGTTCATTAATTGGTTTAAATGAAATAGGGTGTCCCCACTTATTAGCTTTATTTAGTACCCTTATCATATTACCATTATTATTTATTATTAATTTACTTGACAACTCTCTTATTAACTAACTATCTGTTAGTTAATAAGTTAACTAAAAATGGTTGAATGATTCTACTACCTTGGATATATTTAAAGGAGAAAGATAGACAAAGTAAAAAGAGTGAAGAACACACTGCTCTTATAAGGTTTGCTCTTATTCCAAAGTAAGATTTCAATACTACTTCATTCATATTTTATTTCTATGATAAGATACTTCTTGTGATATTAGGGTCTATTGGACGTGATGAAAAGTTAGACCAAGAGGCATTGAACTCTAATATGCTTCCAGGTTGATTTTTTGTTTGATAGTCTGTAGACATCTTTTGGTTTCTAGATTAGTTTTCAGTACTAAATAGGATTCTTGTGCAGAGTCATAATGGAGTGCAAGCTCTGGCTGTTGTCTTATCATTCTTGGTCTGATTTGAAGGCACCGATGGCCTATGTGTATGTTACCTTAGGTTGGTAAAATTTCTTCTGGTCCATACTTTGAAAGTACGAGAACTGTATTGGTTGTTACAGAATGAATGAATAAAATATTTGATGGTTTTGCAACTCTCTTGGTCTATTTTATTTCTATTAGATTACGTGATTTTGCTTCCTTTTATATTTTTATATAAAAAAAAATAGACTTCTTTATTTCAGTTGGATTTGATAAATAATTTTGAAACAAAAATTGGTCTTAAGTCAAATAACTTGAAGGTTAATTGATATTGCAATAAGGCTATAAATTAGGGTTATAATCCTGCCTATCTTCTCTTAGCCAAATAAGATTCGAAAAGATGTTGTGAGAGGAGTGGTCATTTATTTTACTCAACATTTTCTTTGGCGACCATACTAGGGATGAAGGACTTAATTTTCATTTCCCTAGTTTGTCCCTTTTGTACACTTGTAAACTTACTGTTTATATTTAATGCTTTACTTTCTGTTTGTTGTCTTTTTATAGCTTGTATACTCTTGTTCAAAATTTTCTCTTGACTCATGACTATACCTACTCAAAGACAACTCAACCTAGGTCAAGGTCTATAGGATCAAACCAACATTACACTTACCTTGTATAATCTCATTCTTGAGACTGCCAATAGTCAAGCTGAACTAAATCATTCTTGGGAAATTATTTATGAAGAAGTTTGAATTAGGGAACAATAGGATGCCCGTCATAGGATGATTAAAAAAAATCCTCATCAATAGATTCTTACCATGACCATGCCTACCCTTGTACAACCCAACATTCCTGAAGGTCCTGCCAATGAAAAAATGTCTCATTTATTTTATTTCAATAAATCCTTAGACATTGTCATACTAGGATTGAGTTACAATGATATTGGGAAGTTATCATTGTTGAATTCCATCTCCAACAAGATTTGGATGATCAAAGGAGACAATTCCTCCATGAACATCGACATTAGCTCATCTTATGTCCTCTTCCTCCTGTATATCTCGATGAATATGAAGTCAATCACTTGAATTTAATCTCATTCCTAAAGTAGGAAGAATTAAATTTGTTCTTGTAATGGACCTCAGATTCACCAAATTTTTTTTTTTTTTATTCTCTATGACATAACTCAATTTCGTTTAAGCTTAGAAATTAAGAGAAGGTAAGATTCATTTCTATCCATAATGTCATTATTACACCATTCTAGATTACTTTGAACCAAAAATCTTATGTGAGTAAAATCTTTTCATAATTCTATCACTTCCCTTGAAAGGCAATGTCTAAACTCAGGTCGAAGGAACCTTTGATGTTCAGAGAGATAAAGCTCAGAAGGAATAGTACCTTTGAAGTAATCAAAGGGAGGTAGAGATCAAAATCGTCTTGCAGAGGTTGAGTTTAGGTGTAATAATGCCAAGTCATTTTCGCCAGAGATCCTTGGGCAAAGTGATCGAACGGTGAAATTTATTTGTGGGGGAGTATCGAAATCCCGTGGACTGTTGGATCTTGTAAATCCGTGAGGAGGTTTAAGACTGAGTGTCTTCTAGCATTCAGAAGCTCATGAGGGGCGGCAACCATTGGATGATAAACAACATGAGCCATTGATCTCGCGCTCGAAATTCATTATTTTGGAGTCGTTGCATCACGAAATTTCGGTTCACGAAATCCTAAAAGAATCGAGACTGTTGATCCCATGCGAAAAGGCCAAAACCCGTTAAGCCCCTTTTCGACATTTTGGGTTTTGGGAGTTCGAAGGGCCTAGAATCATTGTCACTAGAGTCGTGAAATCCCAAATCGTGAAACCCCGAAACCCAGAACCACAAAACCCCGAAGTACTATATGTACAGGCTTCTTCCAATGCAAAGAAAGATCTACTAGAACTTCAATTACAAAAGTAAACATATGCCTATAAATAGATTGGTACCTTTCAAGCTCATCTATACATAGAAAATCCTACCTAGAATTTTGATTTCAGAGTTAAATATGTTCCTGTAGGTGGATTTGTTCTTTCAAATTCATAAGTAGATAATTTTGTCTAACGTTTTGTTTCAGGAGGAACCATTCCGAGAACTTACCCTTTGAACATAAACTTATTACAATGAACAAATGTCATCTATGGAAATTATTTCAACTTAGCACAATTAGACGCATAAGATTAGATACACGAATCATTCAAACAAAGACTGGGCATATTTTAAAAGAAGATAAAATACAAAGTTGACATTTCGGCTTTCGTGACTTGCTTGTTACATATGCATGGAGTTCCTTTGCTTTACTAAACCCCAAAATCTGAAAATCCCGAACCTCGAACCCCGAAATCCTAGAATCCCGAAGTGTTGGGCCCACAACCTTTTCTCATTTCGCAACTCAACACTTCTTATCTCATTTTGCTTGTGCGTAAGAAGTTTGTAAACCCCGAAATCCTGAAATCTCGAACTCCAAAATCCTGAAATGCTGGGCCCACAATCCTTTCACATTTTTCGATTCGACACTTCTTGTTCCATTTTGTTTAGCATCAGGTGTTCGAAATCCCAAACCCCGAAATCCTGAAATGTTAGGCCCACAGTCCTTTCGCATTTTGTGATTCGACACTTCTTGTTTTCATTTTGTTAAGCATTAGGTGTTTGAAATACCTTTATATGGGTTAGGTTAATGAAATATAAGGGAATTGGTATAACAGTTTGTCCTCCTACCTTAGCTACATATCTGTCTCTACACAGTCCGTTTAATGGAAAAGAAAAATGTAGCATAGTTTACAAAAATCAGAATGATGTTCCCGACATTATTCATACAGTTAGATTAATGAAATTTCAACATAACATCTACTCCCAATATGCAAATCTCAGCATTGATTTTACTTAGAAAACAATTAAAGAAAGAAAATAGCAGTGAATCTAGAGGAGATTTCTTCTAGAATTTAACCATGCATAATCCTTTGAACTACCATAACAAATAAAAGGCCAATTCTATCGTTCGTTCAGAAAGGGGTCACTCGAGATTAGATTTACCCTATGTTCTTTGTCAGTCTTTAGGCTTCCTTAATTCGAATTGATTTTTCCTATGCATTGTTATCTATCATAATTGGTAGATGCATTGTATCCATGATTGAATCATTCACCAGAGAATGGAAATTATTTCAGTTTGGATTTAATAGATACATGACATCAGATATCAAATCATTCAAATAGAGAAATGAAATCATTTTAGTTCCTATTTAACAAATACATTGCATCAGATATAAAATCATTCAGACAGAGAAGGAGTAGAGCAACATATCTGAACCAGATC